>JACGWL010000823.1:0-100274 GCA_034509725.1 Sesamum angolense
AGTAAAGAAAATCTGGTAAAGGCATCCCCTCACTAGATAAGGTCCAAAACGAGTAACAAGATTGAAAAGGAATTAAACAAACATATAAATCCATTAGTTTCCTTCATAGTCAAGGTTTTCTGCAAAAGTCAAATAGACGTCCAATACAATGTTCAATTTATGGCATCCCAGGATTATTGTAAAATAAGAATAATTAAAAAGAAAGAGGGCAAAGAATGGCAAGCATCCCACTCGCGATAAGTAAGGAGCAATTGAAAAGGAAAACATTGGAAGAAATTCAAGCCCCTGGTCCTCCACGTGCTTCGATACAGGTTCTAGTACAATGAAAAATTAAATAAAGAAGACAAACCAGTCAATCTGATCAATGTTCAAATGCTAATGACATCAAACAATAGAGGAATTTCAAAAACTCAATTTTCTACATTTTGCTGCTAAACTCCTCATATCAGCAAAAGACATCCAGCAATAAATTATGACATATTGATGAGAAACAATCTCGAAAAACTTATGATAATCAAAATCCTAGAAAAGAAACACAACAAGAAATCATCAAGTAATGAATTACTTTAGTTAGAGGTTAAGTCAGCTAGGTTAGTCATTAATTAGGAAAATCCAAATAGTTCAGTTTGTGCTGTTAACATAGTTCGATTAAACTTGCCAAAAAACTGTCACTCAATCTAACATGGGCTTCTAAACCAACTTATGGTGGCAAAGTATTTTGTCCTCTTCACCGCTATGTGTAAATGAAAGCATTCATTTAAATATCTTTCTGATGAACATATTTACCAACACATTCAAGTCCAAATGGCATCTCAGTAAGACCACATTGTCTACGGAAAAATGTAGTACATGGACGGTCATTCAATCAATTGCTTCTCGTGGGTGAATGCATAAAATTTCAATTAACTTTTAGGAACTCTTTAAATGCTTCTATTCTATGTGAATACGTCATGAGAATTCTATCTTAGTGAAATTCTTTCTTAAACATAATAGTCTTGTCACGCCAGCCTTTCCTAACAGAAGAACATGGAATAAAAAGTATATGCAAATACATGTTTGTCGTTTTGTCCAGCTAGGGGATCATACATGTAAATATAATTAGATGCATTTAGATTTCTGCCTCAAAATAACACACAATAGGAATTTGAAAGACTACTATTAAGGTCATACCATCAATTCTCCTAACCAATTCCTTCAGCTTAAACACAAGTCGTGATCCCTGGCTGGGCAAATATGTAATGATCTTGCATGCCGTCAAGCAACTTTGATAGACACCAATAACAGTCAGCTTCTACATTCGATATTCTTTCGGGAGAAAGGTCAGACATTGACCAAGTAGTGATGCTACCCTCTAAGTATTCAGATAAGAAAACAACAAAGAAAGGTGTTGCAACATCATTTATTCCTTGCACATAACCACTTGCGGGATGCCGTATAGCCCTGGAAGTGAAAAGGAGGCATCGTGATTTTGAAAACTGTCAAGGAGGATGCTGTCCATCAATGAAGTTAAAGCAGTAAAATGATGAATAATTGCATTGCTGATAAAGATTGAAGTAGCTAAATTTCCAGCCACAAAACAGTAATGAACCAATTCTGGCATTTGGCTCTTAGGAGAAAATAGACAACTACCAAGGCTAAATGTCAGTTTGCAATCTGGTTTACAAATAAATAGACATAAGGTTAATTAGTTGAGATGTGTCCTCAAAGAAGTATAGAAAAAGAAGACTCCTATAAATTCAAATCTTCATGGTCATAGCAACCCAATTTAGTACTCATGAGTATCTAAGCTAAAATGCACTTCATATCTCCCTTCAACTCATACTTGGACCAAAAGGTCCAAAACATATACCAAATAAGGAAACGACTTTTCCAACCTCTACTTTTTTTTCAGAACATAAAAAGTGTCTTACGTATCCCATCCCTAAAGACAGACCCATAACACCATTCCACTTAAACCCAGAAAAGGGGAAGGGCCATGTTTTAGTCGAGGGGAAAAAAAAAAAGCTGCAACACAAACATTTCAAGCATATTAAATCTGAAAGGAAATTTAGTTGCATAAACATTTCTTCTGAACGTTAAAAGTTGCAGCATCTGCAGAGATCAGCTAAATTGTGAATTATTGGCCACCTATCAGACAATTGGATGTTTGAAATCCATCACACCATGAAACAAGTAACATGCTTTATGTGATCTCATCACTGTGATACCATTAAGCCAGATTATTCAATTATTTACAGTTTAATAATTGGCCATGTTTAAACCATGCACAATAACCTAGCATGAAGTTCGTATAACATACGAATAAAGCCATTACAGTTTTTCGGAAAAAAGAAGAATCCTGAGCATTTGAAGGAACTTTTATCCTTCAACTATTCATATCAAATTAAATTTGTATCTTTAAACTTAAAATTCAAAATGGTTATAATCTACCCAAAGCCAAACTCAGATTTGTTCTACTGATTATTTCTTTTCCGCTCCTATCCCCCTCCTCATTGAGAAAGGCGATCCAAATGGCTAGTAAAGTAGGTGAAGGTAGTAATCTAGGGCTTCCAATTTGGCCAATTGGACAATAAGTTTAGTTCTAAAATATACAAGGAACCTTAGAGTAGTCAATTGTTTATCTCAAGAATGAGAAGGTTTCTTGCCAATTCATAGTAGAAAAACGAGAAAACAACATTAACGATAATAATATATGATGGAGAGCAAATGTAACAAAATTAACTTAAAATCACAATTCTAAGAGGATTTAGTGTTCATAGTTATTTAGTAAGATATGGAATTTTCACTACAACTCTGACTTATTAAGAGCCAACATTATAATATTGCAAAGTGCCCTTATTTCCAGAACAAAGAAGTATTATATTTTACTATTCTTTTGATATGGTAGAACAAAGAAGTATTGATAGTTTATGATAGATAACAAATATTAGGTCTCTAGGGAAGATTTACAAATTAGACTAACTTTAGGAGGCATCTATTAATTCAGTCAAACTACAAGAGGAATGTACATTGATAAATGATATGAAATAATATTGATGTGGGTAAAATTAGATTTTCACTGTTAATTTTTGCTAATGCCATCTGTTTCATATACGGCATACTACGGGAAGGACAATTCATAATTGGCATCAAACATTAGTTGAGGTAAATATTATTGGATATACCACAAGGGGGTTGTCTACATACTGGACAAACCTTAGGGTGAGTGACTATAAGTAGCCCTAGCTGTTATGATGGTCACTGTCAGTAAAATGCCTTTTAGATAAATCAACTAAGTTATTTGATATTGAGTTCATATAATAGTTCCAATGACTTGTCAGCAACACCACCGAACAGTTAATTCCTGAAATTGATAGTAGCACTTAACAAACCATGTATAGAGAAATCAATAAATGGTAAATGAAAAAAAATCATGAAGAAAAATTAGCATGAATGTGTAGCACTGAGCATTTCATTGTGTCGCTTCTTCACAATCATCAGACATGAGCTCCGTGCTTTGGCACCAAGAAAGTGCCTCCAGTGCCTCTCATTGTTTGGGCTTAGCAACACGCCTAGGTACAGTTCTAACAACTTGGGATTCACAAAATATAGTGTGAGAAAATTCTAGGCTTGGAGAGCAATTCTTCAGATTAATTCCTTCAGAATGGAAATAGAGAATTAATCTTTTCCAATCAATTGACTGTCTTTCTGTGAGATGCACAAAAAGCGATTATCTAAGTATGTACAAACCTGAAAAAGATGAATATAATAAGTGCAGTAGAAAAACCATCTAACCATGTAGAGTATTCGCTCCAGTGACTTTTGGACTTCTACTTGTTGAAAGAAAGAGACATCAGGGACAGTTCTGGGACAGTCAACAGCAATCTAACAATTGCATAGGAATCCATCATTAAGAAGATACACGATATACTGAAGGAGATGTGCAAAAACAAGTAGCAAAGATCAAGGACTCAAAACCTGACGAAGCATGTTGATTTCTTCATCCGTGCGCTCTGTATCTGGAATATCATAGTGTTGGGCAACGCAATCAAGATACTCCAGCCGCTTTCTTCTCAGAACTCCCTCCCTTCGATCTGAATTAGAGGGTGCATATCCCTGTTGTCAGTTAATATTTAAGGTTCATAATAACAATTGTTAATCAAAGAAGTCCAAAACTAGACCATCTTATAATTTCATAAACACCATCCACAAAAGTGGAATAATTGGGATCCAGCTGACAAAATATTCCATGAAACCTATGATGCCTCCTCAAATAAAAACCATTGCAGAACGGAAGCTTCACAACTCAAGGGTTTATATAGATAGTAATATATACTGAAACGCCGAACTGAGAAAAACTAACAGAAAACTATCCTGGCAATGTAGAGGTTACAAGAAAACCCTCACTAGAAACTATTTGGAACTCTATTATGTTTATCTGGATAAATTACTATGACATTATTACAACTACCACTTAATTGAAATTGTTTCCCAATGTGATTCTAAGTCCCATATCCCTTCTCTTGGAGTTTTGTACTTGTCTACAATCAAACACATGGTTACTCCAGGAGCCAATCAGAATAGAAATAACTCAGTATGCACAGTAAACATATAAATGAAGCCACCTACATGAAATCACCAGTTCAATTAGCTTACTTCTTTACAGATTAAACACGGAACAATTATTCCCATCAGCTACAATCTACTCCATTTACAAAATGCAGAAGACAATAGCATCTCTTTGGGTGTAAAACACAAGGCCCAAAGAGTGCTTTCCCCTTTTGATAATCTTAGTATCTATGTTCTTTTATAGATACAGCTTAATTTCTAAGTAAATTTCAAGAAAGAAAAGTTGTGCAAGTTCACAGGCCTTTCTGATGATACAAGAAAATGCTCTGGAGAGACTCTAATAAACTTAAAACAAATCAAATAGCACTTTCTATTTTAATTTCCTTATTTGTGTGTATATTGAAATTGGCATAGAATTCCGTATATATGTCAGCACATGTAATTGAAATATACTTCTGTTTTCCACTATACATTATATGCACTATTACGACCTATAACTTTCATATAGCCTATAAGGTCTCTTTTTTATTGCTTTTCTTTTTTCCCCCTCATCAGATATAAGCATCTCGTTAAGTCCTTTTTTTTCCTGCAGTTCATTGCTTATCATCCATCATAAGGATCCTACTCTGAGAATTTTCGCTCTCCTCTGTTCACATTTTCTCTTCTCTGCCAGATAGAGAAAGAGACAGATATTTAGGAAGCCTGGAAATGTACAGGTCAACTAACTCTATAAAAGGAAAACCAGTTTGCAGAAATTCATGTTCCAAAGGCATTCTGATGGAAAACCTCCAAAGAAAATTCTAAAATCAAGTACCACATATGCTGAATAGATATATCCAAAGCAGGATATTCAAACGAAATTGGGCATACCAAGAGAAGCCGCCATACATTAGGACGCAAATACGGAGGCACACCACTCCATGCTAATTCACGCAGTTTTTCTGTACATGCACAAGAAAGAGCAAAAGAATGAGACTGAGGAAGGAAGCTGTTTCAGAGACAAAAACTCAACATGATATACTATATGAAACAAATCATATTCATGGATCAGCAGAAGCAGAGACTTTTAATGGAAAGATAAATTCCTGGTTTTCAGCTATCAACCTCGGAAGCTCTTCAAAGATATCACATGAACATAAAACATTTTACCAGTCAGAAAAGAGAAATTGATACGAGCCACAAAACCAAGTGATATGAGCACCTATAGATGCTTGTGCAAATAATAACTATTAGCCACTTCCAAACTTACTTTTGATGATATCTGCTATATGCTTTAAGAAAGGGGCTCCATGTCAACATGTGCAGATGCAGAAATATATCTGAATAGAAAAGGTCAATCTGAATTGCGTAGCTGGTCAGTATCCTAGATCCTATAAATACTGAAGTTCTTTAAGAAAAGATTCCTTCTTAATTTATTCACCTCGGGCAAATGGAATCAACAGTCCAAGTCACACTCTTGCTGCTTCTTTATAGATAATATTGGAATTCAGATCCTATCAAATTGTTATCCTAATCACTTAAGAAAAACTTACAAATTGCAAAATTTTCTAAAAGATATTTTTCTTTTTGGGTTTATTTCCCTTCCCATAACATTCAACAATTCAGTTCTGTATTTCATCCTACTTTAGGATAAAGCTAGCCTGACTCTCTGATGGATGAGGAAATGTCATCAGACCAACATAATTTGACAAAATTGATAAAAACACAACATAATGGTGGAAGTGGTTACAAATCCAAAAATCATTTCCAATAATGTGCCCTTGGACAATATAATCAGTTTTATATGCACTGGTGTCTAGGCAAAATCAAATCAATTTAGTCATAAAGCAACCAGATCTCGCTCATAGTTGGTTTTCATCTAATATATTACCTTTGCATGCGTTAGGATCAACATATTTGATCCCATGTATCACTTCAAAACTTTTGTGACAGAATTAAACCGATATACAGCTTAACAAATCTTTGTGAAAAATGCAAAGAACAACACAAAAACAGCACATAAATACAAATCCCATGGCATCTGCACATATATGTGTGATCCTGATGCATGCAGCTTAGATAGTTCTTAGCCGATCAAGATGTATATCGGTACTGCAGATGGAACAAAAAATCCATCACTTGAATAATTTGGCTTACAAGCTTGTAAAATCCAGGGCCAAAGCATGTTTCTTTATGAGCAAATAAAATTGTCCCAATAAATGATTATCAGCCCATCAGGTTGCAAATATATAATGAAAGTAAATCTCATCTTATTTATTACTTTCCTAGGATGATTAGAAAGGAAAAGTACTCTCTGGTGAATGCACAAGAGTCATATTCTTCAGCATACAACTTTAGGAGCAACATAACCACATATAGATAAGCTTGAAATATTATCATCCCCATAAAAACGTTATACATGGACAAAAGAATAAAATGTACAATACCTAAGACTACATTCGTCCCGGATAATTCCTTTGTGAACTTCATTAGCCTTGCAGAATCTGTAGCTCTAGCACCCATTGGGGTCTTTTCAATCTCTTTTGCTATGTTTTCACTACCCGTAGTCGAGGAGTTTGCATGGTCAACAGATGAAATAGCATTTCTACTGGTTCTATTTCGGAGATCATCCTAAATGTAAGTAAAAAAAGACTCTCTTATCAGAAATCAGTTAATGTATTATGGGCAGGAAAATGAAAAGAGATGATTTAGAACACCTCAGTCATTCTATCAGCTTGTTCCCCATGGTCAACATCACTGTCTGAAAACCTTCTGTCATTGTTTGCAGAAGGGAAACTGATTGCTCCAGAGGATCGGAACGCCGCGTTAGCAATACCTTACCAGGGAAACTGCGACCCTTGAGCAACCTAGTGCATCTTAAATTATAAGGTACAGTTTATTTTTACATAACATAAGAAACACCTCAAGACACCAGATTTCAACATCACTGCAGAATTTGCATACTAATGCTGCAGCTAGTTCAGTGGGCCTAGATTGAACTAGGAAAAAATAACTAAGATTGATACCAAGTACATTATTTCCTCCATTTCACTTATTGTTGACAACAATAGAGAAGTAAAAAACGTGACAGTCGCTCCTGAACAAGAGGCCACTAGAGCGGCTAAACAACCATGGAGCATCAGACCCCAAGATTGGAAACTTCTTATCTGGGGTTTTCAACTTAGACGTAAAAGCATGAAAATTCCAATAGAAAAGACTGGCAAGCTAAAGAAAAAGTGCAGTCTACTACTCATATTTAAGAAGTAGCTATGACATACAACTGAACAACATTAGCAAATATCACACTGTCGGAGTCAATTTTACAAAGCAAAACAAAGTGAATTTGGCAATCAAGGAAAGGAAAGAAAATTTAAGAGATATTAATTACTCATAGATGTCATGATTAGAACTGCTAACAGCAAATTGTCAGCAATAGGCAGCATTTACTACTAAAGTTTAAATCTTTATGAAGCACGAAATTAGTTGCAGTATCGGCACACAGGCACTCCAAAGGATCTATAATCCCAAGATCTCATAATTCACCAGAATGAGGAACAAGAAACTTCAAATATATTTCATACAGGCTAACAAATTGAAAGAAAACAATAATACGAAAAGTCACCTTCCCTCATCACAAATACAAATCTATATTTAGAACCCAGAAGCCCATTTGAACATTCTGAGCTAATTGCAGAGAGGCTCTAAAATCAGGCCAAACATAGAAGAAATCATAAAGGAAATGCGACTTACTTGAACAACGAAATTTGGGTTCTTCAAGAAATTGGATTTACAAAAAGAAACTTTTCGATCTCGGAAAGAAAATTAACATGCATACATACATACCCTTGAACATTTCTTAGAGTTTGGCTAAATCTGGAATCAAGGCTTAAAGGTGAAGAAAAACTGAATTTGTTTGGATCCTCTCCTCCACCATCGCTGTTCCTCATAATTTCTCTTTCCTTGCCAACAAAATTGACAATTATGATCAGTTTTACATTACATATGAAAGAAACAATATCAAGACAAGTGAAATTTGATTGTTCAAAAACAAGACAAGTGAAATTTTGCTGCGCCTGGTTACTGTGAAACTAGGCATGTCGGAGTCGGAAATAGAATGATTTTTCTTTTTGTTTTTCTTTTTTTTTCTTCTTAATTTCTATTTCTATTTTTGTTTTATTTAATGATTCTCTTCACATAGGATCATTATCTAAAATTATAGGTAAATTTGGTTTGCATCTTCTAAAATTATGTTAATTACATAATTGTTATAATATTACTAGTACATTTTATGAGGGGTGTTAATGTAATTTTCCTTAATAAAGATGTATACTTGTAATTATAATTAGGGGTGATAATCGTATCGAGCCGGCTCGCGAGGCTTAATTTTGAGTTCGAGCTCGACCGCTCATTTGTCTCTATTCATTAAGCTCGCGAGCTTTTCTCTTACTAATTCTTTTATTTTTTTTATTTTTTTATTTTTTTATATATTTAATTCCATATTTAATAATTTATCAATTTTATACTCAAAATTGACCATATATTATAATTATTAATTGATATCATATATTTTGTTTAATAATAAACTATGGTACTTTATTTATATATTCAGCCTTTATAATTTATAAAAAAAACAAACTTAATTAATAATTTAGTAAATTTTAATATTTTTTAAAATAATTATTTAATATGACACATATGAATTTTATGTTGTATTTTGACATATATATTTGTATTGTCCATTACTTTTTTAAATTGACAAGTAATTCACTTATGATTTTTTTATTTATTTCTTAGTTTATATTTATATCAAAAATATAGAGTATGCATTATGCAATCTATTTTATTACTTATAACTTTTTGTCGAAATTTAGTAATTCTTGTGAACTAATCTAGAAATAACGATAATAATAATAATATTGATGGTCGGACAATTTTAATTATTTTAATTATTATTTATTATATATATACATATATTAATATATAGTGTGATCAAAAGCTTAATTAACAATTACGATATCTTAAAATCCAACCTCCCGATTAATACCAAATTTTAAATATAAGTCTGTATCCATTAGGTCATATCAGACGATACGATTTAAAATCAAATGGCCTGATTCAACGATACACCATCTTGAATGATTACTCTTTTGTTTCGAGTACGATATCTCGACATCCGTATACCCAATAAGTCTAAATTTTTATCAAATGTATTTTCTGTAAGTTTGATCATATCTAACGATTTGATTTGAATTTTGACGACCCGATTAACCCATGTTGTTCAACAATGTAAGATGGTAGTTACATCAATGTAATATTAACATTTATGAATATACAAATTTATTGTAAATTGTGAACATATATCAATCTCAACTATAAAATATCTAAAAATAATAATAATAATAGTAGTAGTAGTAATTAATGATGTTTGAATAATTTTAATCATTTTTATTGTTATTTAATTATATATAATGTGATCAATATTTTGCACTTGGTTTAAGAAGTTCAAACTCTTATTTATTATTATTATTATTATTATTATTATTATTATTATTATTATTATTATTATTATTATTATATAATGAGATCAACAACTTTTAAAAAATAACTTATTTAATTAATATTAATAATTATACAAAATTATATACAAATATTTTAATAATTTAATGTATATATATTTTCTATACTTTTACTAATTACAATTACTAAAACTAATTAGTTATATTTATAATAATACATAAAATATTATATCATATATTTAATATATTTTATAATTAATATATAATATTTAATATTAATTTTTTATAACAATATAATTTATTATAAAACATGAAAACCAACAAGTTATCATAACAACATATCAATCTCTCTTTCTTTCTCCCATCACCATCACCACACCAGTCAAACTTTTTTTCTTTCTCCCCAATATTTCCAAATCCAACCCTAACCCCAAATACACCCCACCCAAATACGAACAGTGTGGCAACAACAGCAGCGACGGCGGCGGAATAGGTTTGTTATTTTTCTTCATATTCTTGGTCTCATTGACGGTGTGAGGCAGAAATTGGAGGATTTGGTGTTATGAACTGATTTGCTATGTAATGATTTAGTATGAAAATGGGTTTTTTTTTTTTTCTCACTTTCTCTCTCTCTTCCTCTCTCTCTCTCTCCATCTTTGATCTCAATCTCAGATTTAAGCGACTGGCACGGGCTCAGGCTCAAGCTCAAGCTCGGACCATAAGAGTTCGTCGAACTTGAGCTCGAGTCCAACTGGATCAATACATTCTTTTACAGAATTTAGCTCTTTTCTTTTTGTACCAGTTCACCATTAGTAAGAACTTCGAAAATCGACTATCAACCTTTTGGGGTAGAATAGGAGGAAAAAAGATCCCCTAACGTTTCAATAACACCATCCTAGCCAGAAGTTCCAACTACCCATCAAAAAGTGTTGATTAGTGTTTCACACGGAGGGACTTCAAGTCGGACCTCTCTTCGAATCGTTGGCCAGAAGCCTGTTGCGAACTTCCATGACTTGCTAGCAAGAACAGAGAAATACATGAACTCAAAAAAAACACAGTTTGTGAAGAAGGCCAACAACCATAATAAGAGAAAAGATTATCAATCCACCTCTTCTCACAGGAGCAAAGAGGAACCTCAAGTATAGTTCAACCCTCTCAACCCTGGGACCGAGCATTTCACCCTACTCATCATTAACCCAATATTGATGTTGATGGCCATAGATAGGCAGCTCGTCGTGCAGTAGCCCAAAGGTGATGAGGAAGTGCCATAATTTCTCAAATCTAAATATTTCTGCAAGCACCACAGGGATTACGAATACGATAGCAATAAGTGTCGCCAGCTAACGTTGGAGATAGAAAGGGTCATTCAATCTATGTACTTCAACGATTACGACGATAAAGATTAACATTGTGAGCAATGAGAGGAATGCTTCCGTCAACTGCATTCCAATATAAGCGATGAACGACCTGCTGATCCCTCCATGATGGAAATGCCAAAAGAAGAAAGCTCATGTTGAGGCACAAAACCCAAAAAATATAATTGCCAAAGGGTAATCCACGTGATAGTAGGAGGACATACTAATAGGGACTTTAGGAGAGCCATCCGAGCACAGGCTCGCACTCCACATAAATTATATCACATCACTATTATATTTCACCATTATTCACACATCACTTAAAGTTTCCGTTTCATTTTACCAGTAAACAACATTACTGACTTAAACATCAAAGTGCTAACAAGTCATTTGATCCTTATGGCGCAGTTGAGTCCTGGTACGTATAATTGACGTCGTCTATGGGAATATTTGAGCTATAGCGTGAGAAATGACAAGTTCTGATAATGGAGGTGATAATGGATCTTTTAAGGGAAATACTTCCTCCCTGCTGCAGTAGTATCTATTGTTCCACCTCCAGAGCAGACATTAGGGGGACTTAGTACCTGCGATCTAGGTTTAGATCCAACAGCTCTACCTGCTACCACCAACTCGTTTCTCGATGAGCAACTTGGACAGTTTACAGTATAGACCATTAATGTAACCCTCTAAGGCTCCCAAGCCAGTGGAGTAGGATAGTCCTCCCAACTGGAGAAAAAATGGAACACCAAGTGACCAAAGAACCAAAGAGAAAATTCCTGCTGCTCTCCAACAGGACGGTTCTGTCCTTGTCGAGCCTGCCAGCCAAGATGCAGTCGCCTAGGAGCCCCCTGAGAGTTGGCAATCTCTCATGAAAAAAAAATGATGGAATTCCAAGAGGTATGGAGGGAAATCATGCTCTTGGAGCGTGGTATTCCTTTAACGTTGACATCATGGCTAGAAAACTCTCTACTCATTTTAGGACGCCCTCGCATCTTTCCGCTTACAACTACACCACCTTATTGAGTACATTCATAAGTTTGAAAATGCAGCTCTGCTGCACAGGTATACCGATGGTATTAAATACCGTTTATTTCTTACAACACTTATTCTGCCCAACAATGGTTCCATCAGCTTCCAGCTAGATTAGTACGCTCTTTTGCATTAGTTCTGTTTTCCTATACTAGTTTGCTAGTAGCAAGAAGCACCAAAATCGGTCATCAAACCTTGGCATTGAAAGCATAAATCTAATGTTGATGACCTTATTGAAAGCATACTCCCCCTCCGTTAATTAGTGTTAACAACTTTAATTTTTTAAAAATTGATTGTTATACCCTTGTAATGATAGCATTGATCTTCAATAGATAAAAATGGACGGTCCAAATTTTAGTTTATTTTAAATATAATTTTATACTATATATATATAATTATGTATATATATACAATATTATATATATGCCAATTTATATATCTATACATATTATTATACATAATTAAACAATCGTTGGGCGAGGAGGTGGGGGGAGGAGGTGGGGAGGCCCTCGTTGGCCGGAAGGGCGACAGTCGTCTTCTCCCCTTTTTTTATTTTTATTTTTTTATTTTATTTAAATTTTATTTATAAATATATACAATATTAAACAATCTAAATTTGAAATTTTTTTTTTTGAAAATAAGTAAAAATAATTTACTTTTCAAAATTTAAAAATAATAAAATAACTATTAAATTTATTTTTAAAATATGGTAATTGTAATTAAATATTATTTATAAATAATACATTTTATTAAAATATATTTAAATTAAATAGTAATTTAATATTGTTATTAATATATTTGTTATAATTGACTTTTATTTATATTCATATAAATATTTAAACTTGAAAAGTTAATTTTAGTATATTAAACTTTATATTATGATTTGTTAATTAAAATTTAATTAAAAATGATATATTTTAAGTATTTTAATATTTAATTAATACATTTTATAAATAAATAAAATTTATTAAATACATCAAACTAAATAATAAATACATAAATCAGTAATATACAATTTATTAAAATATATTTAAACTAAAATAGTGATTTTCTTTTATATATCAAACAACAATAGACATTTGTAAATATAAAATAATGTTAAAAAGTGTTCAAAAGGAAACTCACTCTCATTTCGGCGAGTGAAATGCACTCTCCGTTAATTTATAACGGGGAGGGGGTATTTTGCTACTTTTTAGATAATACATGGGTTTTTTTGCCTATAAACATAACACGGGGGGTTTTACACTATTTTTCTAAAATACATGGGGGTGTAATGCAATTTACCCTCAAATAATAAAGAAGGATAACTGATGGAATAGAAGGAGGGATAGTGAGGGAACCTCCCCAACTAGGAACATGGGATAGCCTGGACGATGATTCAACCCCCTCAATCTAACGAACGAGCATTACACCCCACTCATCACTAGCCCAACATGAATGCTCAAGTCTATAGATCAGGTTCTTATTCTGAGTGGCATGAAGGTTCTAAGTGGGGACTTCAACTACCTAAATCTAAATATTTCTACAGGCATCACAAGGAGGTATGGACACGATACTAACAGGTGCTTCCAACTAAGATAGAAGATAGAATAACTCATCTAGGCTGAATACCTAAAGAATATATTGATAAAGATCGAAGGGGTGAGCAAAGGAAGGATCGTTCCATCATCGTGACTCTCGTAGGAATGAGGAACAAGTAGCTGACCCCTCTAGGAGGGAACACGAAAGGGAGAAGTTCTCTGTCGAGGAATGGAGCCAGCAAAACGTCCTTACCATAGGGGTGATCCACATGGAAGGATGACCAATTGATTAGGACTATAGAAGAGCCAGACGAGCACATACCTGTGCTGTCACAACAGTTATGGAAGTTGACCACAAAATACCAGTAGGGATCCTACGGTCTGTTTTCGACCTACTGACACACAGGGAGTTCATTTACCTTACAATGATATACTTATTATTTCTGCCACTTTAGCTAATTACATTGTTCAACTTATCTATTGTGGATTTTGGTAGTTCTATATATATCCTCTTCTTTTGAGGTCCACTAGCAGATGAAGCTCCCTGTTGGAGTCGGTAGACATATTATTATATGGTTTGTAGGGAGGTTGTACACCCCTTAAAGGATCTTGCTCCCTATCCCCCCCCAAAGAACAAAAATTACTAGATGCTCTTTCTTTTAGTAACATGCCCTCAACATACAACGTCATCTTAGCATGACTTGCTTGAATGCTTTCCACGCTGTTGTCTCCACTTACCACATGAAGTTGAAATTCCCCACCAAAGTTGGTTAAGGAAGTCATAGGTGACTAATATACAACATGGAAGTGCTACGTCGAATCTGTAAAAGGAGGCAGTAGGAATTTATTGAAATTTACCTCCTTCAACCCAACAGGGAAAAAGGTTAAAAACTTATGCAGTATGAGGAATAAGACAATGAGGTTACCACTCGATTACAACCTATCGAGGAAATGTTGAGCATCAAGCTGATACTAGAAAAGTCGAAAAAAAACCACCAGGATAGGATCCCAGTTGAGCCTCGATTTAGTAGGGCAACTAGCTACTTTCTTGCCAGAAAAATTATGGACAATTTTGCATGGTCAACCGTATAGCCTTGGTTTATTTTTTTTTTTGCTTTTTCTTTTTAATTTTTTTTTTTTTTTTTTTTTTTTTTTTTTTTTTTTTTTGTTTGTTTATTATTTAATTATCTCTTTAAAACCTTAATTGACGCCTGCTAAAGCCTTAGTAGTTTTGCTTGCTTATGTTTTTTAGATAGATACTATCATATAGATATAGAGAAGCCTTGCATAAATTAACCAAACTAAGAAAAATTTTTTTGTATTTTTTTTTATATATAGTGACTTGGACCTTATCTTGAATGAAGAACTATAATATAGCATTTTTTAGAAAGGTGGTTTTTTTTTTCCTAATGCCTTTTTTTTCTTTATTTCTTTTCTTTTTTTAGTTTTTTCTATTTAGCGTTGTTGGTGTTTTTCGTTTTTTTTTTATAATTTTAGGGCGCTGAGACAGCCACATTTGCCAGTATGACTACATGTCAACTACATGTCTTATAGCTAGGAGGTTTTGCCTTCCCTCCCAAGAGGAAAAGAGAATTGCATTTTAATCTTATAATATGGATAAGGTCATCCAGGAGATATATTTAAGTAAGCTTCCCACATATACTACAGGGCCCATCAAGAAGATTTAGTTCACGAATAGTTATCAAATGCCGTGCTTGTTGCCAAGATAGGTAAAATAAATGATGCATGCGTGTAAAATGTTAAGCATGTTAATAAAGCATGCCCCAAAGATTTCTACCCCTTACCACGGCATAGACCAACTGTGAATTCCACTTCTAGCCATGGATTGTTAACTCTCTATAGCTGCCTTACAGGTTATCACCAATATACGCTTAACCCCGATGCCCAGAAGTGAGTAAGGTCAGGGGATTATATTGCTATATTGTTATGCCCTTTGGGTTTAAAAACACAATTTTAGTGCACTTTCATAAGAACGGCTAGTAGATCACTTGTTTGAAGAACAAACTCGGAGGTAACCATGATAAAGTTTTATGTTCACTCGCATGACAATTGCCTTTGTGATAAGTTAGCTGCAAAGGATGAACCATATATTAAGGATCTCGCTAACAGCAGATTCGTCGCATTGAGAATTTATCGCATATGAAGTTGAACCACAACAAAGTGTGCATGGGGGGTCCAAAAAGCTCCGTTGTGTGTCTCAGGCTAACATGGACGTGAGATAGAAGAAGAGAGACACGTCCACGATCATAAGAGATGAAACTCTCTCCCTGTGTGTTTCTATAATGATAGAAAGTACTCTCTCACAGCATATAATATAAGGAATACGAATAGCAGTTACACCTCATTACGGTTTCATATCCCATAATAGAAGCATAAAGTGCAGCCTACCATTCTTAGAACCTGAGGACAAGATAACTCCAAGGATTTTGCGTAGAGATGTTAAAATGACAATGCTGAATAACAAGCTTTCCATATAGACCTGTGTTAAAAGGCCATAATACTTCTGATAAAGATTGATCAATATATACATAACATAAAAGCATAATACACAGACACAAGAAAGTGGCATAAACATATAATCTAATAGACTAGAATGGCTGTTTAAAAGATAAATCGGGCGAGAACCATCACTCGAGCTACCGGGTGCTCATCCAGGAGGATGAAGGGACCACTTAAAAGATCACTTTACTACGGTACAGCACAATCTAAAGTGTATTGTGAGTCTATGGGCTCGGGTTGGGTGAGCACTGGCACTTGTGAGGAGGTAAAGACAACTAGCATTTTGTCCTTTGGTATATCAACTGCTGGTTGAAAACTAATAGGTTTGGTTCGTCTTTAATGATACATATTACACATTCTATTATTTTACGCACTAACACACCTCTGTTGTGACAAACTTTGGAGAAACTTGTCAGATCAGTAGATGATCAAGTGGGATTGAGCTAAGTGAGTATGACATCTCCTGTCAACCTAGATGACCATCAAGGCCCAAACACTAGCTGAATTCATGATTGAAGTTGGCCTGTGAGAAAGACGAGGGAAAATGTCTATTTCATATTGATGGCTCTTATGTTAAAAATAGGTGACCAAAAAGCCAATTTAGATTGTCTTTTTTAATTTATTTTAAGTAATTCTTTTTATTTTGTAATATATTGAATTAAATGAATGAGAGTAGTATTCATTTAACTTTATTTTGTTGCTCTTACTTTCTGTATTTTTTTCATATATTGCAACAAAGCCACATAGATCACTAATCAAACAATGAAGTTGAGCTGCGCATTTGATTGCAAACTATGGAACCAACTTTCAAAGGTTGGATTTGAAATGTTCAAAGTTAAAAACCTCGAGAATGATCATCGAATGTTTCTATTGAGACTTTGCACTAATATTTCATCCATAATGATGGGTTGTCGTGTTTCATAGGCGACAGATGTATGCGTCTAATGCAATTCAGTGGGTGGTTGACAATGGTTGTCAGCTGAGCTGAACTGACTCGTGGGGATCTCATATGGAGAGACACATTGGAGAAGAAGTCGCGAAAGCAGAGAAACAGAGGCGAAGGGAGACAGTGAGGAACTTATTTAGTTTTTGGTTTCAGCAACAAAATTAGTAAAAGGGAGATGGGTCGGATCGAGTCAACAGGTCGGGGTGACGGGTGACTGGGTCCAACAGAAGGCGGCCTTTGGGGTGGGGGGGGGGGCTAAATTTATATATATTTACTTTTCTAGTTGTTTGGTGGTTGAGAAGAATCGGGGTGGCAGATGTATGTTTTTGGCTTTGTTTATAGGTTGGTTCATTGTTGAGGTGGAAGTGTGAGAGTGTGTTTGAATTTTAAGAATATTTATTTTGGAAAGATTGTGGCAGATTAGGGGTGCGAATTAAAACATTAGATGATTCAAGTCAACGGTCATATGCACGTGATTCTCACGTTGCTCAATTTCCTCCCATTAAAAATGCTCTTTAACGGGCACACGTTTGGCATTTGCGATTTTTTTCGTTAATTGTTAGAAGAAAAGTCACGGCAAGACTGAAAATGATAAAATTTCTAACTTATTGGATATAATGGAAAAAAATTAAGATAGGGACTAAGTTAAAAAAGGTCCAAACATATTAAACCAAAAATGCAATTTTTTTGTATGTAAATGATATTGAACATTATCACTGATGATATCCCAATACAATATATGATCGTATCGGCAATATCATTCAACATAATTATAGGCAATACATATATACTAGGAGAGTAATATGTATTAGTATATATAATCGAATCAATAAAGGCACATCCGTTACATGTAAACGCATATATAGGATGTTAAAAGGCTCAAACACTTAATAATAAAATTACAAAAATCAAATGCAATTATAATTAAAATACTACAATTTACTGAAATAAATGCAATTTTAATCCTATAATTTGGGGTGGTATTTATTATCCTACCAATTTGGTTGAAGTTGTATATAAATTGCACATGATCCAATTAAATAAGGAGAGATTCTGTTGAAAATTAGGGGTAAAAATTAAAATTTATTAAAATTTTTAATGAAATTTTAAAATGTCACTCCCCTTCAAATTACAGAGTACATGACATTTTTTCTTAGGGTAAATTATATTTTTGCCATCCAAATTATGACTGTTTTTTATTTTGGGCATCTAAACTTTTTTATGTGTCAACTTACCATCTCAACTTTACAAAATTTTTTATACTTTGTCATTTTATAACTATTTTATCATCAAGTTTTTTGTCAAAAAAAGTCAGATACACTGCACATGTTATATTATAAGGGTATATGTAATGTGATATTTTCACATATAACATCATGTGATGTTTTTTCGACAAAAAAATTAGAAAAAAATTTGATCATTTATATATGGTAAAAGTGCAATTTTCACAAAGTTAAGAATGATAAGTTGACACAAAAAAAGTTTAAATGCCAAAATGTAATGTAGCAAGCGTAGTTCGAATAGCAAAATATAATTTACCCTTTTTTCTTTTTGTATTTGCCACCAAAATTGAGAATAGATCTCTATAAATATTAAGTCTCTAACATACTAGTATTCTTCAAAAAAAAATAAAAAAATACTAGTATTTTTTCATCGTTGATAAGAAATGAGAACCGAATTAATGATGTCTTAACTTAATAATTAAAGTTAAGATATCAATAAATTTAAAGTTATAAATTCAAATCTTACATAATAATGTGTATGCATTTTATCTTATTTTTTATAAGCTCGTTATAAAATATGTTATAATCATTTTTTATATTTATATATTGATCGAATCCATGCATAGTATTATTTTATATTTTAAAAAACAAAAACAATCTGCAAGTGCCGGTCAAAACACCTGAGAAATAGGATGCAAAAATAAGTAGTTTTCATTCACGAGATTGTGAATATTACTACATCAATAATTATAAATGTTACTATCAGTGATGTCTTACCTTAGTGGTTAAGTCTACGATTGAGATCCCATGAACAAATTCAAGATCATGGGTAATCCACTGATATTCTGAGTGTTGCCTTATTTTATATGAGTTATTATAATTTATTTGTACTTAGTTATTTATTGAATCGATATAACTTATTTACTAATCTTAATTATATTAATATATTTAATTGAATCAATCAATATATTACTAAAAATATATATAATTATTAATGTTACTGCCTGGACAACAATATCCCACCCGTGTGGAGAAAGCAATAGATTTTCCTAGCTAGTCCCCTTTATTCATTTATAGTATATCTAGGCAGGCGGTGTTGCCAGAGTATTTCCTTCCATTGCAATAAACTCAATTTCACCTGCAAACCACCAAAAGTAAATATTTATCATTCTATCTACCTTAATTAGAAAAAAAACGGCAACATTTACCAATGTGATATGAGAAATTTAGCCAAAAAATTCTTTGTTGAAAAATAAAATAATAAATTTATTCTTTGTGTTTTGGAAAATGAAGCAAATTTACGCTCATTCTATCTAAACCATTAGTAGGGGGTAATATGCTTTATTTTTTGAAAACACAAAAAATATTTGCTAATTCTTTTTTTCATAGGGATATTGCTCATTTGACATTTACAAGAGAATAAATTGCATTAACCCTTCTTAATTATATGCAATAAATTAATCACACATAGGACTACTTGGATTCAATTTAACCCCCATGTGATAATTGTAATGTGCAAATTACCCCCATATAAAAAAAATTAGCATTTTACCTCTCTGGTTTTTAAAAGGCAACAATTTACCCCCCTGTATTTTTTAAAATGAAGCAATTTACCTTCCTAGATAGAGGGGTTAAAATGTTTCATTTTCAAAAATACAGGGGGGGGGGATTAATGCCTATATTTTTTTTAAGCGGGATAAACTTCATTCAATTTACAATATCACATGAGGATAAATTGTATTTAAACTAACTCCATTTTCTCTTAATAATTTAGAAAAAAAAAAACAATAAATGAGGGATAATTTACTCATTTACAATATCACATGAGGATAAATTGTATTAAACTCCATTTCTTTAATAGAAAAAATAAAATAAAACAAGATGATTTTATACTCTTGAGCAATCAACGGAAGGGCTAATTTATAAGGAATATTGAGACCACATTGGCGGGGAGTCCTGCCGCCTTGGCCAGGTCGATGTTTGAGGCTGAGCGGCGCAAGTGATTCCAAACAACTGCACACGCTCTGTCTGTCGGCTGTTGTCGTCGCTGCAGCATAGAGAGACTTAACACCACCACAGCATCCGCCTAACGGACCTTGGTCGTCACATACGCTATGCAGGGAGACAGAGTCAACAGGACGGCGCCGCACCCTATTGTTGCCTCGGTGCCGGGGACGATGGCAGAGGCCAACACGGCTGCAACGAGGACTGTGCTCATTAACTTGATCAATCCAACCATTGAAACTGAAACTTTTTTCCAATTGAAAGGAGGAAAGGTTTTCGGTGTGTTTGTGTTTGTGTTTTAGCTATATGGTGCATTTGACATGTTTATATAGAGAACGCTCTTAAATGGATTGGAACATATAGTTTGTAGTTGGGGATGGAATATTTAGTCAACTTTGACAATAGGGGGAAAAATGCAATTTACCCTTATGTGTTAAGTAAAAAGTTAAAAAAAAAAAAAAGTCCTGTAAAAAGAAAAATGATAATTTTATTTGTAAGGGTAAATGTTATATTTGATCCATTGAGTTTTTATTTAAAATCACTTTAGTCCTTCAAGTTTATTTCTTGGTTTTAGCATCTTAAATTTTAATTCTTGTCTCAATTTGACCCTCTGATCATATTCTGACAAAAATGTGGTTGGAGTTTGATTTTTTTTAGGGTAAAATGATCAATTTAAATTTGATTTTATCATTTTAGTCTCTGAAATTTGTAAAAATCTATTAAATTAGTCCCTGTTTTTTAGAAAGGAACTATTTTTTTTTTTATAACTTTTATATGGTGATATAATGTAATTATCTAATATGAAAAAATGAAAACTTTGAACTCTTGATGAATATAACATTGACATCATTGCTTAACTTAAAATAAAATAGTCTTTTTTTTTCTTCATTTTCAAAAGTGATAAAGAAAAAATCAAAATTAAAAATAAATTTTATAAAACTTATCTAGTCTAAAAATATAATAAAAAAATCTAAATTGTTTTTTAATCTATTTCTAATAAAATTAAATTTTACCAATGTTTAATAACTACTGTGTGAAAAAATGGTGCAGTTACTTTTAATTAGATTATTTTGGTGGACTTAAATTATTAAAATTCATTTTAAGAGGTTTTCTAAATATATAGTCATATTTTAAGAGGTTTATAGATCTTTTCTTTTTCTATAAAATGTGACTATATATTTAGAAAACCTCTTAAACTGAATTTTTTATACATGAAATCCATCAAAAAATTTAGTTAAAAATCATAATCTATCAACTTCTTATTCAAAAACCCAAACATTTAATAAATATTTTTAAAGTTCAATTTTTTTAAACTATGTTTAACTCTTGAATATAAAAGTTATTGACTTAAGTTTTTTATTATGTTCTCATAGTATGAAACTTATTCATAATTTTAGTTTTTTTAACTACTAAATTAAATTATTATTGCGGTGGATAAATTAATTCTAAAATAAATTTAATTCATAATTTATTATTCACCACAATAATTAAGTACTAAAAAAGAGACTGTTTATTTAAAATAAGCTTTGTCTGGTCTACCTCTATCAATCGTCTATTATCCTTTTCTCTCTATAATATAATATTATATAATATATATTATATATAATTTATAAATCTTAAATAATATATAATGCTTTATTAATAATAAAATTTACTTTATATGTAACTATATATTATATTAATATTTTTTAAATATTTTTAATTATATAATTAAATAATAAAAAAATTAAAAAAAAAAGCAGTAATGGTGCCAGTCGCTCTCCTCATCCTGGCAACGGCGGTCGCCCAACGCAACGAAGGCGACTGCCGTCACCCATCCATTGAGAGAGACTGTTGTCGCCCTCGCTGCCGGTCGCCCAGACGGGGGCGGAGGGATGGGGGTGGGGTTGGGGACGGGGGAGCTAATGGGGTAGGGTGGGGATGGGGGTTATAATTTTAATTTTTATAACAAATTTTAATAATAATAATAAAATAATAATAATAATAATAATAATAATAATAATAATAATATAATATAATTATTATTATTATTATTATTATGTTAAATAATAATTCTCCTTTATGAATTATAATAATTTTAATTTTTATAAATTATAATAATTCATATAATATAATTTATCTAACATGTGATATAACTCATTTTCTAAAGCCACGTAGGAGTAAAGTTTCCCAAAAAATCCACTTAATATGCCATATCATTTTTTGGTCAAAAATTAAATTTCGCCACAAAAAAACTAAATATTATCAACTTTAAAGTTTAATAAATTTATAAAAATGGGTTAATTATCGAACTAAAAAATAATATTGAGCATATTTAACAGACTAAAAATAATTTTTCTATATAAAATTTAATATAAATAATTTTATAGGTGTGGTTTAATAAATATTTTTTTCTATATAATACTTTTTTAAATAATTTATATATATTATAGGTATATTTTAATAGGCCTAGGTTGATCAGATTGACTAAGAGGGGCATTTTAATCATTGTCCCTATAAAATTAAGCTCTCTTTGACCAGGGGGCAGTGTGATCTATTGTTTGTAACACAGGGGGTGAAACTGATATTTAATTTTTCACAAAGAGTTATTTGATCTTTTTACATAACACATGGGCAAAATGAATTTAATTCTTTTTAATTATATAATACACTTTCATCTATTTTCTATATATTTATATTATATTCAATATTCATATTCATCAAATCAATAATCATACATATAAAACTATGTATATATTTAATAATAATAAGAATCTCAAATCTGGACCATTCATTTAAATTAGTGAATCAAACTGTTGATTTACAAACGAAAAATACAAAACAAATTGATTTTAAAAAACACAATTTTTTTTTGGTATATATATATATATATATATATATATACAGGGAGAATTTTTCACATTTTTCATATCATAAGGAAATGCTTCATCAGCTCCTGCGCGCGCGGAGCCAGAAGTAGGGTCTAATGAAGTTTGCATGGACTCTATGACATATTCATGTAGAAAAAATATATAATTTTAGTCTTGTAACTCAAGAGATGATACAATTTTATACGAATTGATTTTTGTAATTTAGTCCCATAATTTTAAAATTTTATGAGTTACAGTTTTTTTCTGGCCAATTTGACTGGAAAATAGTATGTAACTTCCACATAATAAAATTAAATTATAATTTTAGTCCTGTAACTTAAGAATGTGGTATTTTTGTTTCTATACAAATTAATTCACAGAACTAAAATTGGAAATGAATCGGATCACGTGCAAATCACAGGCAATTTCCAACTAGATCGCCCAAAGAACGTCTAAACTTGTTTAAAATTATAGATTCAAAATAATTTGTGTAGAAATAAAACTGCTATCCCAAGTAAATATGAAGATGAATTGAATTTCTTGAAGACTGATTGGTGCTGTGGAGTTCTACCAAAATAAGCAAATGCTGACATGTCACCATAATGTGCAACTAAACCATTTCTGATTGAATTGGACGTCGTTTTAATTTTTCTATTCATGGTTTTATAGTTTGTGTTGGGTTCTTCACGTTCTTAATAATTTTTGCCAGTACTTTAGTTCTGTACGTATTTAATTCCTGAATTTTTCTTCCTATTTTCTGTTTTTCATTATTTTTTGGGATTTCTGTCTTGATTAATATGGATTTTCTTGTCTTGATCAATTGTATAGCAAGTGTGCGGCAAAATCTTTTTCGATCCCATTAGAAAAGGTCAATTTCATTTTTTGGTACCATAAAATAAAAAAATACGCCTTTTTGGTCCCAAGTTAATGACAAATTTAACGGCCGTTAACTCCTATTGAAAAGCCCTGTTTAAAAGAATAAAAAAAAAGAAGCAAAAAAACGTATTTTTTTGTACCATTAAAAGGAACAAAAAAGAATTTTAACTAACGTTTGCCACAAACTATAAGATTTTAATCTTTTATAAAAATAAAAACATGTTAGAAAAAATTATTTTAATATATATAATAAATAGTTCTAAAATTATAATTATTTTTATTTCAGATAATTTTTATATATTTCACTATTTTGAAATTAAATTATTATTTGGTCTAAAATATAATTAATATTAAGCATAAAATATGAAAAGTAGAATTTATTTTTTGAATAAAAGTATTAGATAAATTTTATTTTATTAAATAATGAATTAATTTTAAATTATAATCATTTACATTTGAGATAAATTATAGAAATCAAATTAAAATTTATTTCTTACTTTTTTCTGTTAAAGTTTATTAAAAGTATTTTTAGAATAAATAATAATTTAATTTTAAAAAATAATAAAATATGCTGGAATTTATTTAATATAAATATAATAATAAATTATAAACTATTTTATTATATATATTAACATATTTTTTTTAATTTTTTAATTTTTAAAAAATAAAATTTTATGTCTTATAGTTTATGATCAAAGTTTATTAAATATTTCATACAAAATAAAAATTCAATTTAAAAAAATTAATAGTTGCTAAAATTCATCTCAAATGTAAATAAATTTAATTTAACAATTAAGTTATTGTCTAATAAAAAAAAGTATGGAATACTTTTACTCAAAATATAAATTTTACTTTTTATAGTTTGTGATCAAATATTAATATATTTTTAGACCAAATAATAATTTAATTTAAAAAATAGTAAAATAGATCCTAGAAATTATCTGTAATAAAAATAATTATAATTTTAGAACTATTTTATATATATTAAATAATTTTTTCAAAATTTTTAGTATTGTAAAAGATAAAAAATTCTCAAAGTTTGTGACAAAAGTTGGTCAGAATTTTTTTTTCTTTTAATGGTACAAAAAAAATACATTTTTGTTACTTTTTTGATACCATTAAATAGGGCCTTCCAATAGGAGTTAACGGCCGTTAACCTCTGTCGTTAACTTAGGACCAAAAAGGCATATTTTTGTATTTTATGATACCAAAAGCGATACTCGCCACAATTATGGTACCAAAAATAAAAATAGTATTTTTTAACGGACCAAAAAAGAATTTGTCCAATAAGTATGATACACTTGCTCTTTGATTAATTTGTTTAAGCTAAATTTGATTCGAACAAGAATTTTCCCTTATTATCAGGGGTTTATTTGAATGGCTTTTTTCTAGCCTAAGTGTCCAAATCATATTTCATTTTATCCATATTTCTGCTATACAAGTAGGTTTAAAAAAGCGATAGAGGTTATGGTTTCGAACTCCACCATATGTATGAGATGTTGTTCTATTACATAGTAGGCATTCTCTACTGTAATAATAAATGGTGTTTAAATTTGTTTAATCTCATAGTGTTGATTAGGATATAATTATTATAATTATTTTTATTAAATATCAATATTCGATAAAAAATTGTAACCAATTTATATTAGTCATTGTGGCACGCTTTTTCTGCGTGCACATAATAAATAATCTTTTAAATTTTAAAATATATTATAAATAAGAGCAAAATATACAAATCAGTACATGCCATTAAAAAAAGGAAAATTAATTTATTAGTTAATATATAATTCAAAAAATGAAATGAGTTAGTTATCTTATTAATAAAAAAGGCATTTTTGAGTTTACAAAAAAATCACTAACCGCCGTTTGTGAGTATGGAGCCCATTTCATTTTTATATTAACTAGCTATTTTGGCACACCGTCCCTACGTGCATATAATAAATTATTTTTCACACTTTAAAATATATGATATAAGAGCACAATAATATATAAACCAATATATTAAATTTAAAAAAGAAAGAAAGAAAGAAAGAAAAAAAAATTAATTTATCAGTTAAAATAAAATTTAATAACTTGAATAAGTTAGTTATATTATTAGTTCAATGTCATTTTCTTTTATATAGTTTAGATATAAATATAGAAAATATAGATACAAATAAATAGAGTAGATAATAAAAAAGCTAATTTTGATATTTTAAAAAAATGATGTGATGATGTCGTATAACTTTTATTTGTGAGTATATAATTAAGGAGTTTCTTTTTTATATTAATATAAATGAAGAAAACTGAAACGCACCATGTCCCAACCTAGCTATAGGGTTAGGGGGTACGGCTCTCTATCCACAAGCTCCCAATGTGTGCTAACAACATCCTTAACATTGTCAAGTTTATGTTCACCAAAAGAGAAATTACATTTCTCGTCACGTATGTCAAGGTCAAGTATAAATTTTATTTTGTTAATTATGAAATTTTTATTAATCATCTCATAAGTTTTAACAAAATAATAATATGATTTTTTATATCGAAATACTAATAAAATCTGATAAAAAGATTAAATGTGAAAACTGTTATAATTTATGGGATCGTTATGAGAATCTTGTAGCTAGTGGGATGAAAGTGTATTGACCAAAAAATACGGGATGAAAAATATTATTTTCTTATTTCCAAACCTCCTCACTACAAAAAAAAAGACCTATTAGTGACGGTTTTTGTGTCGGATTTTCAGACTGAAAATAGTCCTTTTCAAATTTCAACGGAATTATAGATGCTTTTGGAATGAAAAAAGTCAAGTAAAAAAACTTCGGATGGAATTAAGACGGAGGATGACATCCGTCCGAATATTTGGAATAAATTTTGAACGACAGATCACGAGAAGTCAGAATTTCATCCAGCAAATTGGAGAAATAATTCTCGATTTCAGGCGTGCTGATTTCATCTCTGTTGGAATATATAGATGGGGATAGTGAAATAGTTTAACATATTGCACTTTATTTTCTACAAATTTAGAAAATATACTCACTTATATATACTATAAGAAAATATAATATTATTAATAAAATATCAAGTGAAAATATTAAACTTATCACTAAAAAATATATAGAAAAAATTGTATTTTTGGTACTACAAGAAAATACATTTGATGCGTGCAAAAAACGCACGGGCCCAATGGATTTGGACAATTGTTCAAGGCTAGGGCCGAAGTGAATGTAAATCTTGAAGGATGAACCTACAAAAAATGAGTTAGCACTCTGAAGCCCAAGTTAATATGTATTTAAGATGAATTAAAGTGAAAAAAAGTAAGTGCATGTGATGAAAAATCGTGATACAGTGAATAAGATTCATGAAAAGTGTAAGAACACTTGATAATATGCTTAGAAAGAGCTTAAGACATAATTTAGAGAGTGAGACGGGCGTGAGAGAGGTGTGAAGGGTGTCTTTTCAGAATACCTGGGTGTGTGGGGAAAAGTGTTGTAGAATATGTGTGTGTGTGTGTGTCTCAGATAATGTGTGTCCCTGGCCTCAAGAGACTTAGGCAGTATTTATAGAGAAAGTGCCCTCGTCTACTAGGGTCTATCCTTCTGAGATTCATAGGAAGTTGGTTGGGATAGTTGGGATAAGGATAAGTCGTCCTTTATCCATATCTAGGAGTACAAGTCTTTTCTTCAGTCCAGGAGTCCTAGCCGTCAAGGTCCTAGTTGTCAAGGAGTCCTTCCTTACTTGTTTTGTCATTCTAGGGCTGACGTGGTCCGAGGTGGCTGCTGACACCTAGGTTGATGAGTGTCACGTGCCACGTGTGTGCGCCCTTTAGGCCCCTTGTTTTTGGTGGGCTTTAATCATTATCCGAGTCGGGGATGTCCTAGGCTTGAGTTTGGAAATGTCTTAGGTCTAGAGTCGGGATGTCCCAGGTCTCTTTTCCTTTTCCTGAGCTTCTTGGGCTGTCCAGGAAAATTTTTTGTCAATTAAGAACTGTGATATTATGACAACATCTAAATTATCACTATGGAATTTCAATATAGTGACAATTTTATTTTCTATCACCTAAAAAATTTAATGGTGAAAACCTATAAGTTGTCACTTTGACGTTTTAATAGAGGGATAAATTTATTTTCTTATCACTGAATTAAGAACATGAATATATATTTACCATATATTTTTATGTTATCATTTAAAATACAATCAAAGCACCCATCAAAAACTGAAAAACTCCAAATTTCACCCAACATTCACCATGGCGGATGAATGCCTTATAAATTAGTCACTAAATCGGTTATGGTACTTCATATTTGGACCTCATCAATTTTAGTCCCTGAGTATTTTAAAATGAATAAAGTCAGTCATCTCCGTTAATTGATCGTTTAAACTAACATGTGATAATTTTAATTTTGATTTGGTCCGTTGAGGTATTCACTAAATTAATTTTGGTATCCATGGCATGTGCAGTCTTTATGTTAATTAAGATGGTCAATTAATAAAATTTAAAGAATTAAATTTTGGGATTAAAATTGTAATTTTTTGAATTATGGGAAACAATATTAAAATATAATAAGATCAAAATCCAAAAAAAAAAAAACTAACTGGTGGACATGAAATGTTTCCCTCCCTGCATGGTGTGTGTTAGATGGAATTAGGGTTTAGTGGATAATTCTTTATGTGATGGAAAGGGGCATGGATTCCTTTTATAATAAAAAAAATGATAAATAATTAGGTAAATAAAAATTTTAAGCTAGATATATTAGTTCATATCAATCTTTGGCGTATGACTTAAGCTAGTTATAAAAAAAAATCCTAGCTAGTTTCAAGACGGTGTTTGGCTAATTTATTTAAAAGATTTTATAAACTTATACATCTTCAAAAATGATTTTAGAATTTCTAAAATATTAGGTCTTATTTTAAAAATAAGTTCATAAAGTGTTTGGATAAAAATCTTATAAATAAGTTAATTAATTTATAAATCAATTAATTTAAAAAAATTGTTAAGATTTTATAAATAAGTTGGCAATTCCTTAGTTCTTTTTAAAGAGCTTATAGCAACTTATTCTTAGAGCTTATATGTAATTTTTCTAAAAATTTATCAAACTTTTTATAACTTTTTTAACGTCGTATAAGATGTTTTAAAGAGCTTATAAGCCGGACATTTACCAACTTAATTATCAAGAAACTTGATTAAATAGAAGTTTAAATGAAAAAAGAAAAAAGTACCTTTCACATTCATTTCTATATATAATAATTAATCTCAAAGCGTGCGTATTCATTCTTTGATACATATAAACAAAAGAGTAGTTGGGATATGAATCTACTTTTGGTTATTGGAAAACAAAAGCTAAAGCACTAGTAATTAAAGAAAGGGAGTTTTACAATTAATTATTTAATGCTTATTAGCTTATTGTTGAAAATAAATTGAAAAGAGTTTTTTACGATTTATGTTTCTTTAGATTATTTAAATTAAATTGATTTAATGCAAAAGTTATTAGTAATTAATTTTAAATATAATTTATAATAAATAATATAATATATTATAATTAATAATAATTTGATAATATAAATTTATCATAATTCATGATATTTATTTTTAGATAGATATTTAAATTTGGAAAATGAACATTAGTATATTAATTTTTTACGTTATGTTAATTTAATTTTTTTTAAATTATAAGAAGGTAAAATTTATACTTTTTAGTATTCTAAGATTTAATAAATATTGAAGAAGATAATTATTTTCATTTCTTTAGGAGGGGGACAAAATGCAAAAAATTAAGGCCATAAAAAACAATCTAAAAATACAAAAATAAATGAGAGTGGTTTTATAAGATCAAGAAAGGTATTTTAGTCAAATTGAGTTAAAAAAGGGATTTATTTTAATAAAAAAATATGAGAATTTTTAGCCTTTTTCTAAATCACATTGGTTTTTTTTTAGCTTTTTTTTTTTTTGAAAATATAGGGGGATAAAATAGAATTTGGACATTTATTGATCAAGTTAACAACCGTATATAATCGATTTTCATTGAACATTTAACAATTAGGACCAATAATATTAAAATTTTAGAGTTTTAAACTAGAAGTGTCAATCCTGTGAAGCAGGGAACTAAAAATAAGAATGCCTCAATCTAACAAGACCAAAATTGCATCTTGCCAAAGTTTAACTTGAGGGAAAGCTTTGCTCCGGTAGGGTGAGCATGATAAATGGTGACTTTCATGATCTTATAAAATGCAAAAAAAAAAAAAAAAAAAAAAAGTTTTAATTTGTGAAGAGTTACTATATTTTTCCACATCTTCAAGAATTTATTGTTTGTTCTTTAATTAAAATTGGGTAAATAGTATAAATTGATCATTTAAGTTTGCATTCTAATCATTTTAATCTGTTTAAGTTCACTTATTCTTGACTTTAGTGTCCTTAGCTAAATTTTAGTTTTTGTCTTAATTTGATTTCTCTCACTATTTTCTAACGAAAATATGGTGGGAATTTTGACTTTTTACTTTGGAGGATGCTACGGATGGTAATTTTTTTTTTTTTAATCTTTTTGTATGCTGAGATGTAATTATCTTATGTAATAATGAAAACTTTAAAACTATTATAAACATAATAATAACATATTATTTAACCCAAATAACTATTCTCTCTCTCTCTCTCTCTCTCTCTCTCTCTCTCTCTCCATATTTAGAAGTTAAAAAAGAAAATCAAAAGATAAGAATAAATTTTATAAAACTTTATCCAATCTAAAAATATATAATACAAAATATCTAAGTTATAATGAACAAATTTCACTTTAATGATAGTGAAATCACGCTTCAAAATCTTCAGAATTATATACTCTAACAACAACTATATGCCATTCCTAAATCCGTGGGAAAGTCCCTAACAAATAATTCTATAAAGTTAGAATACGTATGTGTTCTCACTCTCTTACATCCTATCAAAGCTCTCAAGTTATATATATATATATATATATATATATATATATATATATATATATATATAATTGTTTTTTTTATGTTTATATATATATATATATATATATATATATATATATATATATATATATATAATATCTAGTTTGCATGGTCTGAAAACTATAATCAATCATTTTGTCTGAAAAATTGAGGTGGAATAAGTGCATCGATATTCAGGTAATAATGTAACTATTGAAACTCTGACGTTGTTCTTGTTTTTAATATAATATATAATTACTGATTGTAAGTGTCAACAAAGATTCATTGATTGATATTATATATAGTAAATATTAGAAAAAGATTAATCTTAACGCAAAAAAGTAAGCCAACTCCATTAACGAATATAATATTAGTACAATATGAATTTTGTAAGGCTATTTTATGTGGCTTTTATAATTATGAAAATTGCCTTCAAAACATATGAAGCGATTTTCAAAGTTGTAAAGGCATATAAAATAACTTCAAAAAATTGATATCGTAAACATTGGTGACAATCCAATATACTTTGTGCTATTATCTATACTACAATGCCTGCTCACAAAATACTTTGCCATCGAACTATTTAATCTGCAGCATCTAATAATATTTAATAAAAGGTAATGCTATCTATTAGCGAAAACAATTGTATTTTTCTGCTAAGATTCTAAGCATCATTTTCCGAAAACCTGTCTTAACCTCCTCTTTAGATGCTGTCCCACTTTGTTGTTTCACTTCACTTTCTTTATCTTCTGTTTCTGCGTCTAAATTCTTTGCTTTTCTGCTTGCTGCTTCTTCCTTTGCCTGGTGCAGTGCTGTGATCAAGTTCTCCAAACACTCCTCAGCACTCATTTCTGGAGACTTTGGCATCAAATTCTCTGCAACATCTGCTGGACTTATGTCGATTTCCTTCAACAAGCACTTGATATTTTCAAATTTTTCGTGGGACTCGAGTTTGAGATAGTTCTTGGCTAGCACTTTGAAGGCCTCAAAGCAGCAGTATGAGACATCTCTATGTGCTTGTCCATACGCCTCTCCTAATGAGGGCAGAGTCGAGTCTTTCAACGTAATTGGTCGTGAACACGATGATTCTCTCCCCGCCGCTGGCTGACCATAGCCCGTCGACGAAATTCAAAAGCCCAGATAGAGTGATCTTGCTGTCTTCATCATTACCACGCTCATTGTCTGTAGCCGTGTTAGCGATAACGTCCTTCACATCTTCTCATCATTATCTTTTTCGTGGGGTATTATTTGCCCGTCTTTTCCCGGTGATGTCGAGTGAACAATCGATGTCCTCTATCACTACAATGGCCCTGTCCAAGGAAATAGGTCATCAACACAATCACATCAACACCATCAGCAAAAATAACACAAGCAAGTGTTATTCGAAATATTCACACAGGTCCCTATATAAAATAAGCATAAACGTATAGGTCTAATACCTTTTGGAATCTCAATCATTAGCTTCCGCAACTCAGTGTTATCTTTAATTGCAGTCAGCTCAAGATCATAGACGTCGAAGTGGAGAAAATTAGCCATGGCAGCAATCATGGTTGATTTGCCAGTTCCTGGGGGACCATACAGCAAATAACCACGTTTCCAAGCTTTACCAATCTGCCTGTATACTCTTTACCCTTTGTAAATGCAATTAAGTCATCCACAATATCCTTCTTCTTCTCAGGATCCATGGCTAAAGTGTCGAACGTGGCGGGGTGGTCGAACGCAACGTGCCTCCACATCATCTTGTCATCATCCCCCAGCCATTGTCCCGACTTACGTTCGTGTAAAGCCTCTGCCGCCTATTGCGCTTTGCAATGGCCTTCCCTCGCTTAAAACATGGCTCAAATAGGACCGACGACAATATCACGGTGGCGCCTACGAGATGTCAGAACATAAGCCCTCCTCTCCTCGTCACGGCCGTAGAAACTGATCACATTCGATCTCGGAAAGCTCTTGCTTCTCGTCCACCAAACCTTTACCCCATTATAAACATCAGTTATTTCTTCGTAGTCGTCTATGCTCAAGGCCACCGAACGGCTCCCGCTAGCCGTGTTGGCGTTGAGGCGCTCGGCCTGTTGAGAAAGATTGGCTCCAAGATAGGTTTCGATGGCAGCATAGGCATCGCTTCGCATATGACTTTCCGAAGGGAACTCGTGGAACGTGATCTCGATGTAGGGGTTGATTGAATTTACGAGCTTTTGAAGAAACCTGTTGACGTGATACCAGAGTTCCTCGGGCATAATCCTTTGCGAAGTGGTGGTTATCAGCAGTAGGGTGCTAAAGTTGTCCCAGAAACCCCCCATTTCTTGTACTATCTTTTCTTTTGTGTTGGCTTAATTGATGGATGCTCCAAGCTAATTATGCTGCACTATTTATAGATGGAGACATGGGAAGTTAATTACAGATATTGGGTCATGCTAAAATTCTTACCCGAATCAGATTAGGTCAAATCAAATTTATCAAACCAAACCAATCACAGAGCAAGTGTATCACAGTTGCTATGTGATTGGTCGCTTTCCTTAAAATATATATACCAATCACAGAACAAATGTATTATACTTGCCACATAATTGATTCACATCCGACCAATCTCGTCTAGATAAGAATTTCCCTTGGGTCATGGAAGATTGTTGGTATTTTCACGTCAGTTTCCTAAAGGAAAAGCAGAAGGAAAGTTCTAAGTGCACGTTTATAATATACGTACCTATAAGAAGGGTAACCACTTTAAAGATGTCATAACATAAAAATTCTTTTTCACATCATTTGAAGGAGGGTATGGAGGATTTGAAATGATTTCATGTTAATTAAAATCTAAAATTATATTGACTTCCTCTAAAATTAAAAAACATACGAGATAATTATACCGTTGTTTCTTGAAATTTAGCATAATTATGCATAAGTTTTTTATAGTTTGAAAAATTATATATAATATATTGATGTTTATTTTCATTCAATAATTAAATAGATCCATCCGTTAGTCAAAAATCATAGTATTGATTAATATTACCCCCCCCCCCAAAAAAATAAAAAATAAAATAAAAAAAGAGTTGAATGAAAATTCATATTTTTCCTGATTGACTTACTACTGACTTACTTTAGGTCAAACAAATATTTGCTGACCAAATGCCCTTATAACGATGAAGATGTACTCCATCACATGTATTAGCGCGCCTGAATATGTCACGATTTGTTGGACTTGCAATAAGTTAATAATAAATTAATTAGGGAAAAATATGAATTTTTATTCAATTTTTTTTATTAATATAAGCACTTTTCATGAATTTTGACTAGTGAAAAGATATATTTGTTAGATACAAACAAACACCAAGAGTACTAAATATAATTATTCAAACCACAAGGAGTCTACCTTTAATTAAACCAAAACTAGGGGAGGGTGGTATAACTATACCTTAACAATACATATGTGCCAGTAGGAGAAATTTAACATTTAACAATGACTAATTGTCATGGTTAAAAATAAACAGCCATAGGAAATAATCATTAACCATGGTCATGCAACATTATTCGCCCTGGCTTTTTGTGAGTATGACTAACACATTTATCACGACTAAATGCCATGACAAATACATTTGAGCCATAGCAAAAATAATTTTCAGAATGAACCCTATAAATTTTTGCATTAATTTTTATTTAAACATAATTAAAAATAATTATTTACAACGATTATAGTCGATCAGTAGCCAAAATAATATAGCTAATAGTAAATTTTCTTCTGGTGGCATATGTGTTGTGTCCATACATATACTTACACCTTTTGTATGGCAGTATACTTTGAAATATTTGTTGTCAATATTTTTTTAATATTATTCATATTTTATGTTATGTATATGGTTAATAAAACTATATTTTATGTACCTTAATTATATATGGGAAAAACAATACAGAGTGATAAGCTAAAGAAAAAGAAAGCATAAAGGCAAATGTGTAGTTCTCAGAACCACGACAGCCTGAAGAAAACAAAAGGAAAATGCAGTATTGATAAGAATTTTGATAAAGGCAATGAAAGAACAAATATGCCTTTCACATTCACTTCCATTTCAACGGCTGGCTAATTAATTAATTCATTAATAATCCATCATTAATCTATTAATTAATTAAGCAAAAAGCAGTTTGAATAGATCATCTGCTTTTGCTAATTAAAAGACGCAGTGGGTAGTGTCATTTTTATTTTTTTTTTTAAGATAAGAGCGATGAACTATAATCATATCATGCTCAATAATATCTACTATTACATATGCAGTAGATCAACTCCTATTATACAATAGACAACATCCCCTATACCTGACAGGGTTCGAGACCTATGACTTTTAAAATTATGGGCCTCAACTTCACTAATTGAATTAGGTCTCATTAGTATTTTAATCCTTGTATATTGCTAAAAGCACAACAACTAGTGTGATAAATTAAGTCGGAAAATCGAAAGAAGAATTGCAGCCCAAGTAAAAACGAGTGAGAATAATAGAAGACACGCTTTTCAACTACCGTTGAAGCAAAATGAAAGGGAACTCTATTCCTTCACTGGAGAGAATAATCATTGACTATTTAATATCACCAATTAATTAATATCTTTTAATGTTGATATGCCTTTGTATTAATTAATAATTGGGGCATAATTGCAATATTTATACATTATTTTTTGTATTCTAGAAGGGGGTTTAGGTGGAAAATAATTGTATTTCACTTAATTCCATAATTTAAATCCATTATATTTTCAGTTTCATTAATTATTTTTGATAAAATAATCCTATAATTTATAAAAAATAGTCTCATTATCAGTTCTTACAATTGTAGGAATATTTGGATACAGGCCAACTTCTATAATTAAAAAAAAAATACTAAATTATGAATAAAATCCTTGCAAACAAGCAATAAATCACTAATTCTAGGTAATGTAGGAGTATTAATGTATTTAAAAAAACTTAAACATATAATGGATAATAATACAATATTTATAAAATACTATAATTGAAAAAAAAGAGAGGCCATTTCCCTCTCATTTTGTGGTATTTTCCAAGCTTTAGTTTAATGCATTCATTTCCACTATTTTTCTTCAAGCTTCAAGGGAGAAAAAACTAAAAAAATAAACTTATGTGCAATAAATTTTCTATATACTCAACACATTAAATTTCACTTTTCTCTATTTATTTGTCATTCTTTCTGATTTTTTTTTCTAATCTATGGTTACAATAAATAGGGTCTTATTAGGAATTTACCAAATTTCATTATCTAGGTTTATAAAGAAATTAATTAGTATAAATAGAGAATGCAACCTTGTTCAAAATATCTCTTTTCTTTTATTCTCTGTGTTTTTTTTTCCCTCTCTTTTTCTTTCGCATGCTTAGCCGATTTCTTTATTTTTAGTTAAAAATAAGGTGAATGCTTTTTACTTTTATTCATTTGGGAATTTGTGTTGTTCTAATGATAGGGCCTATTGTTCATTGTCAAGAATATTTACCAAGTCAATTAGACTTCAAATTCAAATTGTTTGTTTAGTACAATAACTAGTGGCAACAGAACATAATTCATTATGTCGTAGTAGTTGATTATGTTGTGAGAAATAAACAATATTGCTTAAATAAATCCTCGTATAAATTTGTAGGTTAGAATTGAGTCTTTAGAGTATAATATGAATCATCATGCATACGAATACATCATTGGATATTAATGATAGCGTTATGTTGTCAATTTCAAATGTACGACAAAGTTCAAAGGCCATGTGTTAACAAACATTGATGTCCTAACCAACGCAATTAATAGGAGGAAATTAAACAAATTTTGTTTCGTTGAAGACTTCTGTTAAGAAAATTAAAATATGAAAATTTAAACATTTTCAAGATGTTCTGTCATTTTTATTTTTATTTTTTTGTTTTCTCTTCTCCTTTTCTTCAGAAGTTAATATTACTATATAAAAAATAGTGTTTATTTAATTAATGGAAAAAATTCAAGGAACGACCACCTGTGATATTGGGAATGTTAAAAAAAAAACCCTTAAGAAAAATTAAGTATCAATTACACCCCCTGTGATATGAAAAGGAAAATAAAAAGCCCCCTAAGACTAGGTTGATCAGGGGGCTGTGTGAGTCATTATTCATAATATAAGAGTGATTTTTTAGATTTAAATTTTCACAGGGACTTTTTAATATTTTTTTTATGTTACAGGAGATCAAAATGAATTTAACTCTTTAATTAATATCTATACTATTATAAAAGAGAACCCTTTGAGCGTATCAACTTTAGATTACCCCAATTTATCCTTTTATTTTATTTTTTCTCTTTAAAATTATTTGATCAGATTACGCCACCACAACATCCCCTAATTAAAATAGTCTATGATAAATAGACAAAAAAAAAAAAAAAAAAAAAAAAAACAGGCACCAATCCGTAATTGTATTCATCACTATTGGGGAAAATTGCATTTTCGGTCCCACCGGATAGGTACTGTTGCAATTTTGGTCCCATACGTTATGAGCTCAGCACTTTTGGTCCCATAGAAAGAAAAAGTGTTGCACTTTTGGTCCCAACTCCGTTTAAACCGTTAAGTGAGGATGGAAAACCACTTTTAGAAGGTCCAAGGTGGTTTTTATGGTTTGAAAACCACTAGGCTTTTTGGAGGGAATTATATTGATTTTGTTGCATTTTTCATGCATTTCACTATAAAATGTCAAAATTTCCCACTAAAATTTGCAAAAAAATTAAGCTGCACAGTTATAATAGATAAAAAAAATATCTTTGCAAAAAAATAAATTGCACACTTGTGATAGATAAAAAAAATATTATTATGAATGAAATATTAAATTATGTGATTGTAAAATTAAAATGACCTCAAAAAAATTAAAGCATAAAAAAACTAAAGGAAAAAATGAACTAACTACATTTACGCCAAAATTCACCATGTTTTCTCCGTGCCAACTATGCACAAAATGCAATTTACATTTTAAAATAATTGCCAATATTTGCAATTGCCAAAGAAAAAAAAAATTGTAGATTTGCTCAAAAACTAATTACAAAACCAAATTCAAGTAAATGCACTTGGTTACACTGCAAAAATATCCAACTAAAAAATGTTTGTCATGGTGACAAACCTTTTTGGCAGGGATAAAACATGATTAAATCAGTATAGTGCTAACAGTGGATTTTGGCATCAATGCAACCAGTTCATTTTTTTATTTTTAATTTTGCAGTACTTTTATTTTTTTTCAAGGTCATTTTAATTTTGCAATCACATAATTTAATATTTTATTCATAATAATATTTTTTTTATCTATCATAAGTGTGCAACTTATTTTTTTACAAATATAATTTTTTTATCTATTATAACTATGCAGCTTAATTTTTTGCAAATTTTAGTGGGAAAATTTTGTCATTTTATAGTGAAATGCATGAAAAATGCAACAAAATTAATATAATTCACTCCAAAAAGCCTAGTGATTTTCAAACCATAAAAAACCACCTTGGACCTTCTAAAAGTGGTTTTCTATCTTCACTTAACGGTATAACGGAGTTGGGACCAAAAGTGCAACACTTTTTCTTTCTGTGGGACCAAAAGTGCTGAGCTCATAACGTATGGGACCAAAATTGCAACAGTACCTATCCTGTAGGACCAAAAGTGCAATTTTCCCTCATTATTGTGTAGATACGCTGTTTTGCCTTGGAACGATCACCTCTTTGTCACATTAGATTGTTGCACATGAACTTAGCTTTCTTGACTATGCTGGTGGCTGAAAGCTCGTTCCTTACATGAGTTTTTGGCTACTCCATTTCATTATGAATATATGTAATTTTATTTCAATCGAGATGAGTAATCATGTAAAATAATATCGTGGACCAACTTAAATTTTAAAATATCTCAACATTCTTCAGCTAATAAAGATAAATTGGAATGGCCTATGGCCATTACAAAAAAACCGTTACAAATTGTGCATTTTTTTGTAGTGATATAAGGGCAATATTGCCTAAAAATTTAACTGTGGGAGTAAGTGTTACATTTGTTAGTTTATGAGGACAATTATTACACGATCGACCAATAGTTTAGAGGGGTAAATGTATTTTACCCTTTTGTTTATTAATATTATACTATTTCTATTTGCTTAACCATTGATGTAGTGTTAAACTTATATGCTGGCACACCTATTGAGTATGAGGTAAGGAATTTCAAACTAACTCCATTTGTCATATGAACACTCTCGTATGATAATTTTAACGTAAGTTAACCGTTGATGCGGACAGTTCAAATTTTAACTATCTAAGAAACTCCATCTATACTAACATGAATACCAAAGTCCAATTTTATTGTGCAAGAGGTTCTAGTACATGTTTCATGCATGGATTCTGTGCTAATTAATTCATTCACACTTTCTGTAGATTCTACTCCATAAATTATGGACCGAAAACGTTCATCATGCAAAATAGATCATTGGATCAATAATCAAGGGTAGAGGCACTTGAATAAATGTCCTAGAGAGGGTTGAGATCCAGACATATATTAATTAATGCTGCTGGACAGATATTTAATATTGGGGTGAGGTACGTAGCAATATATCTTTATGTGATATTAAAAATGAGTAAATTATCTTTTATTTAAAAAAATAGCAATTTATCTCTATATAATTTTAAAACGAAACAATTTACAGGTGAATAGCAATTTACTCTCTTGTGATATTGAAAATAAACAAATTATCCCCTGTTAAAAATAAATAGTAATTTATCCCTTTATATTTTAAAAAATAAAACAATTTTACTTCCTTGCCTGAGGAAGTAAATTACTTCGATTTAAAAAACATAGGAGGTAAATTTCTACGTTTTGAAAAATACAGGGGGTGAATTGCTATTTTATTTTTTTATGAGGGGATTGTTTGTCTATTTTTCATACACAGATAGGTAGATTGTAATTTACCCAACAATTTACCTCCTTAGACAAGGAGGTAAATTGCTTTATTTTAAAAAATATAGAGAGGTAAATTATTATATTTTAGAAAACACAGTGACATAAATTGCTATTTTTTATTTATAAGAGATAATTTACTCATTTATAATATCACAACAGAATTACTTGCATTTTTCACTTTAATATTGTGGGGTATGTTGTCAGTTTCAAATGTGCAAACAAGGTTCAAAGGCCACCTCTAACAAACATAGATGTCCTAACCAACGCAATTAATCCGAGGAAATTAAACAACTTTTGTTTCGTTAAAGACTTTTGTGTCATAGTTACATAACTCAGTAAAAACTAGCAGATAAGATATTAATTCGTGATCTACACTATTCTAAAGAAATTTTTTTTATTGTACTAATTTTTGAACACTTGAATTTATCCTTTATTTCATTTCTTCCATTTAAAAAGATTTGGTCAAAGTAGTAATTTTAATATATTTTTAAATAATCTCACAATTATTTCTTTTCCTCTTAACGACCCACTACTCAATATTTATAATCTTTATAATCTCTCACCTTATTTCTTCATATTTACTATATTTTATAATTATAAATTGTTCTTTTTACATTTTTTTTTCTTTTATCATCTTACATCAAGGTCTTTTTATATGTTTGCACAAACTGCGTGCAACGATAACTAGTAGTTGAAAATATCAACCTCAAATTATGTCCGACAAACCTTAATTTGAAATAATCCTTTTTCAACCCGACCCATTTTTTAATTATAAATTTGAATCGTTATGTTATTTTGGATTAAATTCATTTTGCTGCAATTGAAACCCTACTCAATCCATCCATTTGTCAGCTCCAATTGTAGCACTCTGTTATTGACAGTTTTCTTTATTCTACAAATTTTAAATAATCCCCAAATATAAAGGGAGCACGTGTAATGCACTGCTGGATATAGGAGGTATTTTGATTTATTTACAAAATTATGAGGAAGTAATTACTATTTTTTTTTATGGGAATATATTTGCTCATTTGTTTTAATACAAGAATAAATTGTATTTTGCCTTGTATTTTGTGTAGGCAACAATTGTGGGAAATACAATTTTAGTCCTGTAACTTATGGGAGGTGACATTTTTGGTCCTGTATGAATTAATTTTCACAATTTAGTCCTGTAACTTTAAAATTTTGGCACTTTCATCATTTTTCGGCATTTGTAGTCCTGTAACTTAAGGGACATTAGCATTTTTAGTCTTATAACTTAGGGAAATTGGCATTTTCAGTCCTACATGAATTTACTTGCAGGACTAAAATTGACAAAATTATAAAATTACAAGACTAAATTGCTAAAATGAATTCGTATAGAGCTAAAAATGCCACCCCCTTAAATTACAGAACTAAAATTGCAATTTTCACTCACAAGAAGTAACACAAGTGCAGTACTAATAGCTGAGAAAGAAATGAAGACATAAAAAAAGTAGATACCATTGCATCACAATAATAATGATACGGCTACAATAGATCAAGTTCAGCGACTCAACAGTGAACTAAAGTTCTTTTTATTTGTTGTTAATATTTTATGATAAAACATAAGGGCATGCACTTGTGATGGTAATATAGATATCTTCCTCAACGAAACTCACTGCACCCTGCAAAACACAAGTTGTTGTCACCATTAGTACAAATTCACACCTTTCTTACATGCTCTCCGATGAGATTCAAACAAAACGCATACAAAAACAACTAATATGCAAGTTAAAAATAATCGTTGAACTAGGAAAAGGGAAAGCAATCGACCCTGATGTCGGAGACAATGAGTAGTTTTTTTTTTTGTATATATATATATATAATTATATATATATATATAAAGAGAATTAGGGTGTTATGGACCTAACTATGTATAAGTGATTTTACGGGTGATAAAATGTAATTAACCCCTTTCAGGCAATGACTTGAAGAATCTATATTATATAAAAACAAAAATTACATTTTTTATCCTATAACTTTAAGTCGTCAGCACTTTTAGTTTTGTAACTTATCCTATTTATCCATTTAGTTCTTTTATTGACAAATTCAATCCTAAACATCTCACATTTAATTCTTTTTTGATAAATTTAGTCATGTATTGATAATTTGTCCCCACTTCACGCTGTAATAGATCTAATTTTTGTCGTGTAACTACAGATCGTTATGACCAAACTTATCAACACGGGACTAAATTTGCCAAAAAATTAACCAAATATGAGATGTTTAGAACTGCATTCGTCAAAATAAGGAGTAAATGTATAAATGGTGTAAGTTATAGAATTAAAAATGCTAACGACCTAAAGTAAGAGTACCAAATATGTAATTTTGCCTTATATAAAAGTTAAAACATTTTTAAAATGTACATACTTTGAGCAATCAGTTGAAGGACTGATCTTGTAGGGGATCTTAAGACCACACTGGCTGGGGAGTCCAGCAGCTTTGCTGAGGTTAACGCCAGAGGTGGAGCCAGCAAGAGATTTCAAGCAGTTGCACACGCTCTGTTTGTCAGGTGTGGTTTTGGCCATAGCATAGAGACTCTTAATCCCATTACAGCACCCACCCAACGCACCTTTTCCGGTCACGTATGGAAGACATGGATTCAGATACGAAACCACAGTGCCGCATCCTATAGCAGCCTCGCCCTCTGGAACAACCGACATGATCGACACGACCGCAATGAGGACGACGAGCATTGGCTTGATGGTTCCGGCCATTGCAACCGAAGCTTAACAGCACTGGAAGAAATATAGAAGTTCTAGTGCTTTGCTCTTAACAATTTTCGTATGTCTGCAGAAAAGGTTGTCCAGTGTGATGCTTTTATAGAAAACATTTGCTTCTTTTACTATAGAATCAATGGCAGGATTTTATGGTTGGTAGTTGTTAGCTGGGAGAGGAATATTAATGTTGCCTGCATGATTTACGGGATGTTTGCAAATACTTATTTAAACGCTTATCAGTTTATTGTTGGAAATAAGTTGGAAAAAGTATTTTTATTTTATAATTTTATTTTTGTTTTTTGAACTGTTTAAATCTAGTTGATTTAAGTAGTGTTTATGAAAATTCTGATTTTATAGAAGTGATCTATTGTAGAAAAAAGTTAAAAGTTGTTGCAAGATTGAAAGTGGGCAGCGTTTGGAAAAGCGGATGAAAACTAAACTGCATAGTGTTTGGGGAAATATCACTTATGAGATAAACTTAATTGATTAAAGATCGTTTTGTCACATGTGTTAAGGGATATTAGTTTTGCTTGTATTTCCACTTGTTGTTTGTGAATAATGATTAAGTTTTCACAAAAAAATATAAATATTTGCCATCACTAAAATCATTTCTTTCGGATATGAATTATTACAATAATTGTACTCTAATCAATAATATCAAATAAACACGAAGTCTAATCAACACCTACTATTACAGTAGAAATAACATACTTACTATTCAGTAGAAATAACATACTTACTATTAATAGAAACAACATTCCACATATAAGGTAAGATTCAAACTCATAACGTCTAAAATCATGGGGCCTCAACTTCGCTAACTAGGTTATGCCTCATTTGTGCCAATCCCTATTTTTTTTTTTACTAAAATGTAAATACCCAAAATTGCAGGGTTAATATGCAATTAAGCAAATCAATCAAACACCGTCTTGATGGGAAGCTCAGTTTTCTGCCACGTTTGCTTGAAGCCTTCATGTGCTGCTGCTGGACTAATAAATTTGTGGGGTCTGTACTCAACCTATCGAAGACTTCCTACATGCAACAAACAGTTTGTCCAATGTAGTACCAACAGAAACTATCTCATTTTAATACTAATGACCACCGACTGAATAATCTTTTCAGTGTGTGTACGGAAAATCACAGCTTGTTTCTTTATATATATATAATTTTGTTTATTAAAAATATATTAACTTGACATCATCAAAATATTAAACGATTTTATTTAATTTAAGCTATTTTTATATCATAGAATAACTTATATAAAATAAAAAATACATACGTTTTACTAAAAACTGAAAACGAGAATATGAATAACGGAAAAGTTGCAATTTTAATCCTGTAACTTAAGGAGAAGACATTTTTAGGTCTGTACAAATTAATTTTAGCAATTTAGTGATGTAACTTTATAATTTTGGTAATTTTAGTCCTTTTTGGCTAGAAATTACAATTTACTTGCAATTTTAGTCCTGTAAATAAATTCATATAGGATCGAAAATGCCAACTCCCCTAAGCTATAGGACTAAAAACGCTAATGCCCCCTAAGTTACAGGACTAAAAATGTCGAAAAAGGATGAAAATTGCCAAAATTTTAAAATTATAGGACTAAATTGCGAAAATTAATTCGTGCATGACAAAAATTGCATTTGTCCCTATGAATAACTAAGCTAGCAGTTTCCATTAATTGATTCGGTAATTAAATATAAGTAGGGAAAGATGAAATGAGCGTATAAGCATTAAATTTTTGTCACAAAATTAGAAATGCAGTAGCATTAAAGTGACTAATGACGTCTCAGTCTAATTATTAAGGCTTAAATTTTATGAGTAAATTCAAAATTACGGGTTTGAATTTTATTAAATGTGTTTATTTTTGTTTCACTTGATATGAATTGTCGTAGATGCGAGTTTAATTATGAAAATGGATTTATCAATTAATGAAATGTGAGTTTATTAATTTATGAGATCAATATAATGCCCTATTGTAATTATGTAATTACCTCTTCTACATATATATAAAAAAAGAAAAAAAGCAGCATCCTAGTGATCAACTTTTATTTATGAAATTAAAGTAATGTCCATATACTATCCTCATTAAAATTTTACTTTTTTTTATATAATTCTTGTCATCATAAAAGGGTAGTTCTATTTAAAAAAAAAAAAAAACTTGCAATAAGCGAGGACTAAGTTAATTCAGATATTTTATTTAATTCTTTTACTAATATCAATAAATTTGAATTTTAACTAACGAAGGTATCAATCTATTAAATGGAAATAATACAAGGATATTAAATATAATTTCTCAAATTACAAAAAAATCTACGTATAATTACATAAAATTTTAGAAAATCCGAGTGTAATTTAGACATGCATCTTTAATTTTATTAGCTAGTGTGATTTAGAGTAATTTTATAAGTAAAATGTCCGCATATTTTTGTTCAGTATGCCATGTACGTATTCTGATGGATGTTTGACACGTCTTTAATGCTTATCCCAGTATAGACTATAAAAAAAATGAAACAATTACTTATGGTTCATTTTATGATTAAAAATAAATAATTATAGAAAATAATTATTGAATACGGTCTTGCAACGATTGTTGGCCATGATATTTGTGAGGGTGGCTAAAAGCCATGTCAAATATTTTTACTATGGCTCTTAGCCATGGCATATTACTTTTTTTTTTTGGAAAATTTATATTTTTGCTTCAATTTTATTTAACTGTGATGAGTGAAAATTATTTACCACAATTTTTAGTTCATAGCTATTAAAATTATAGCCAATAGTAATTTTTTTTCATTATACTTTTACATATAATTACAAATTATTCTACATGAAGTAAGTAAGAATATTGGCTTGAATAAGATAAGTGTGCTTGGAGTTTATAAAATGTTAATTAGAAAATTGTGCAATTATGTGATTAATTATATAGCAAAAGATTAAATTGTAATATCCTAGCTTCAACACTACTAGTCGGTTTAACCCTAGCCAGTTGACACACCTTGACTAATCAATTCATTTTCTCTTAATTATTCATTACAAGAAATAATATCATCAGTGACAATAAAAATTCATTGCAAGATAGTAAAATTTATTGCTAATTTATGTTAGCCATAAATTTAACAAGAAAAGCATTTACTTAGTAAAACTAACACATTTAGTATTTTGGTTCATGAAATTTTTAAAATGATCCCAAAATAGGAAAAACTCGACATATTTAATTCCATGTCCAAATTTTCATCCAAAGAATAGATGGCGAGGACATTTGCAAAATGCGCATTTTCGTTAGCTTGGTTGCTTACACAACTAATGGGTACGCGCATTGCACGTGTCCTTGCCGTTTATCCTTTTTATATATGAAAACTTGGATATAGGTCTAAATGTGTCAATTTTTCCTAATTTTGAAAAGTTCGTAAAACAAAGAACAAAATATGTCGAGTTTTTTCAATTTTGAGAACACTTTACGAATTTTGTAAAACAGAGGACTAAAAGTGTTGAACCTCTATATATCCGATGGGATTAAAGTATAATTTTACTGAACTTTTGTAAAATTAAATTTCCTTTCAAATTATAGCAAAGAAATATTTCGCAAATCACAAAACTCTAAAATTCTCATCTCTTTCTAAAAATTCGTTGCTAATTACTAATAAATTTACTCTCCTAAATATTAGCTTGTATTTTGATCTCCCTAAAGCTTCGATTTAAAAAACGTCCCTATTCAAACTCTAAAACCCTTCGTCTTATACATACCCTTAGCATACGCTAGGAGGACCAAAATCCACCGACACAGGAAACTCACATTCCCTATTGGTCGAAAGGAGGTACAAGGATGCTGAAGCTCTCTAGCTGTGTGAATTTGAAGTAGCCAATACTCAAATAGTAGTAGGTTATGTTCTTCGTATCTAGATTATTTATGATTTAGAAATAATGCAATTTATTGAATTCTTGATTATTGGTGAAAATATGTTACTTCTAGTACTTGCTCAGTTGTATGAATTAGGATTTTCGTACTTGATGAATTAATTGAAGAATACGAATTTAATTACTAATGGGATGATGAGTTTTCAAAGGGAACATATCATTTTTTCGTTCCGTAATTTAGAATCTTTTCAATTTTGATCATATTCGTTACGAGATTATCACTTTTGGTCTCGTAATTTTCTTTCTATAGCAAAAGTTGGTACTTTATTATAATTTCTTTTTATTTTTGTGGAACGTTATTATATTTAGTTTATTTATAAAATTTCAGACTTTTTCGATTGTATTAGATTTTATAAAATTATTTCAAGATTAATATACATACGAATCTCATTAAAAAAAATTGCTATTGTCTACACTTTCAATGACTATAGATAAAAAACTATAGTGAATAATTGTTATTAATCATAATTAGATAAAATCAATGCAAAAATTTAATTTATCCATCATGAAAAAATATTTTTTTCCACGGTCATGAGCCCTGACAAATATTTTTCTCACGGTTTTTAACCATTACAAAGTTTTAGCCATATTCGCAAAAATCACAGCCAACAATTGCTGTGTAACAATTATGGTACTTATTGACTAAATACTAAGATTTTTTACTTTTAACCATGGCTAATAAATTTTATATTTCTTTTAGTGTCTAAAAGTTTAGACTATGGATCAATATCATGGTTAAACAAAATCAATAAAAAAACTTAAGTCTTGATAATGATTAATAATTAACATTTCACCATGGTTTTACATAGTTGCAGAAACATTTCTTATAGTTTTTAATTGTAGTCAATATTTTGGCCTCACTTGCCAAAAGAACACTAATAGTTATTGTGCAGTGTAGATAATTAGTATTGAACTATAATTTTTTTATTTTTAATCAAGATAATTAACCATACCAAAAAATTATATTTATTCTAGTGGCCTATCCAGTTTATCTCTTTAGTTGTTTATTTAAATTATGGTAAGTTTTGAATTCTTCCTAGTGATTTGGTAAATTTTTTGTTTATTTAGTGGTGAATTTTGTCTAATCTGCCGGCCGACTTGCATGTGAGTTTTGTTGATCTTTGTGAGTTTTATTTGCTGTAGTTGGAGATTGTGTGTTGATGATGATAATGTTGCTAATTTTCTGTAGTGGTATATTGTTATTGATTTTCGGTGAATTTATGTTAATCAATGAATTGGTGTTCATTTTTATATTTTTCTATATTTTTGTTTAGTAAATTAACTTAATAAATATCTAAATTAACATAGACTCCATAGGACAAGAGAAGTATTGTAGTATTAAATTGTACTACGATGTGGGTTATTCAAATAGAGCTATATTTGGCTATTGCAGGACTGAGCAACTCTTTCATTTGGAGAAGCATTTTGGCGGCGCGAGACATAATTGTAACGGGTCTCATTGGCAAATAGGCAATGGTTGTCATGTTAAATCTGGACTGATCGCTGGATTCTAGTCCTATCACGTTTCAGGTAATTATAGCCCCCTAAGCTGCAGGCTTCGATCATCGAGTTGATGAGGGAGGTTGGGGACTGGAATGAGGAGACTGTTCGAGAGATATTCAGACCAGGATGTGAGTGCCATCTTAGAAATTCCTCTGGTGGAAGGGGGTCAAAGATTGCCTGGGATGACATTTTGAAAGAGTGGTAGGTACTCGTCCGCAGTGGTTATAGGCTTCTCAATCAGGGGCTTGTATCAGAGAGTTAATCTCGTGCTTTGATTTCGACATCTTTCAGTTCAGGTAGCTGGAAATTCATTTGGAAGGCTAAAATGTCACCCAAGGTTCGCTTGTTTACTTGGCCAGCATGCAGAAATCTCCTTCCTACCTTGTATAATCTGGTGCCGTGGGGTGCTTTGGTAGGAGAAGCTTGCCCATGGTGTGCTTATGAATCAGAGGACCTGTTCCATACATTATTATGATGTCACTTTGCTCGCCTGATTTGGGCATTATCAAATGTCCCTTGGGATTATACCGCATATTCTCATAAAGACTCGGAGGCTTGGTTTCGTGGACTTTACAGCAATCTAGATAGCCCCACCTTTGTTCGTACTCTCCTTACCTATTGGTTTCTTTGGCGAGCAAGGAACACGATGATATTTGCGAACTCTAAGATCTCTGCTGCTAAGGTTAGTGATCACGTGAGGGTTTGGAAGCCAGCATCGTGAAGAAGAATCAAGGTGCTGAGGAACTTGAAAATTCTCGCCAAGCTCGCCATTGAATTCTCTCCCCTTTCAATTCTTAGATAGCTTTGTTTTTAGTTTTCTGATTTCCTCTGGTTCTATTATTTTTTCTAAACTTCGGTGCTTCTGTGTTCTGCTTTTTCTGTACGCTCTTTGGAGTGGGGAAATTTTTGTCCGAACATGACTCAATCGAACCTAAACCAATTAAATTGCAAGTGCAATTCACTTGCTATGTGATTGTTATACAATTAAGAGAAAGTGACCAATCACATAGCAAGTGTGATACACTTGTTCTGTGATTGGTTTGGTTTGGCCAAACTTGATTTGGGCAAGAACTTTCCCTTTGGAGTGATTTTTGTTTTATTCAACCCATTTGGGTTTTCCTTAAAAAATAAACAGAAAGCGAGGTATTAGAGAGAGATAAACATGTATTAGCAATTGTTAAGCACATTCGCAAAAAACTTTAAAGTTGAAATATACATTGAACGCTTGATAGATAAAGGGTTGACTCAATCAGGTAGAGTCCAGTGGTTGAACTAGAAGTACACATGTATAGTAGTCAGTGGCACATGGCGCACAATGGTGCCAAGGGCTTCTGAAGCCATGTGACGCGCGCTTTTTCAAAGGATGGCGCTAATATAAGAAATATTTATATATTTATATAATATTTTTTTTACTAGAATAATATATATGAAGTTAAATAAGACATAACAACAAATTCAACATAACAAAACTTCATACAATTAAAAATGACTAATGTTAAAGCATTGAAGGATATGAAAAGGCCTAAAGATTCAAATAAAATTTAAATAGTTTATCAAACAAACAAATAAGCCTAAATCTAATCATCTGATTCTATTAGGTAATCTTCAAAATTTTCACTTTCATTTCCATCATCTTCATGTTCGTAAGATACAACCTGCTTTTCATTAATTTTAATCATCGAAGTTTTCTTCTTCTCCCACTTCTTCTTCTTCATCAATAAGATTTAGATGGTGTCAGTAGATTTAAATGAGTATATGTTTTTTAGCTTTTGAAGAAGATTCCTTTGATGTGCCCATTGAGATTGCAAATTATAAGTATCTTCATCAACCCTGACAGCTCGTGCAACATCAACCGAAGTCAAGTCATAATCCTCGAAGAGATAGTAGCATTCTTTTCGTCATCAAGAATCAATCTCCCTAACATCCATTCATTACTCTCATCTATTTCATCAAAGAGAATATGATTTATTGTATCATATAAATCATATTACCGCCTCAAAGCTCTATTATACTTTGATAAAAACTAGATCATTGATGTGTTTTTTCTCCATTTTATTTTTTTTCTTAGAATAAAGTTGCATAAATTTAAATTTGTAATCTAGTAACACTTAAATAAAAATTTTATCTATCAAAGACGAATATATAAATTATATAGTATACTTACATGTTCAAGTAGTAACCAGCTGCATGGAAGGGCTTATGAATGAACGTTCCAACTAGAATCAACCAAAACAAACAAATTTCATACTTCTCTTCAGAATTGAAAAATGAAGCAGCAATAACTTCCTTGGCTTTGTCCATGGCTTATAAATATGACCCATTGGTGGTTTTCTTTCACCATGGACCAATTGAAACACCTTGACTAGTGGACCAACAAATTTAATTGTGTAAAGAACATGATTCCAAAGGAAGGCATCAAAATATAGCTTGCTAGTAATTTGCCTTGTGCTTCTCTCGCATACCTACTTTTAGTCTACCTTTCAGATGTAAACATCTTCCCCAAATTCCCCTTTTGAACATGGAATCACTTCAAAATCAAGAATACAATTGCAAAGTAAGTTTTTGTTGGCCTAACCATCTCTCCACTCTTAGTAAAATCTCTCATGATGTTTAAGAGAGGTGGTCTATTATACATATAGGCATTAATCATCACACCCAACTCATATGTCTTCTTCAAATTAGAAAGTCTGAAGGTATGTTCAAACATCAAATCTATGCAATGAGTTGCACAAGACAACCAATATAAATGTGGGTATTTTGCTTCCAACAACGATCCTAGCCTTTGAATAATAAATAAAGAATTAAAACAATAAGTAAAAGATTTTGAGTCTATGACTATAAATTATTTTTAAAAAGAACTCTCACCAGTTTAAAAATGTTTGCACTTACACTACGTGTGACTAGTGGAATCACATCTTTCTTCCCAACAAGTTGCACATACTTATCTAGCAACTCAAACATTTTCCCACATATATGAGAATAAGATGGTCCAACCACAGATTTTATGAATTTGCTTACTTTTGGTTTGTTCACCAAAAAAGCCTCATTTGTCTTGCATCAGTCCAACCATTTGCTATTACGAGTAATTGTATTTAGCTTTAATCTCATCATGCTCTCTCAAAATTACACGGACGTGTTCCAATTCCTTTTTCAAGTACGTGACCTTACCCTCATGATAGCTAAGGGGTTTCATACAAGAGCCGACCTGACCAAGGGCTTCAATTGCTGGTCCAAAACTATCTGCTTTTACGGTATTGAATAGAATCCTCATATCATATATCCACACAAACTTTTGAATGGCATGCTCTCTCATTTTCCTCCTATCTTATCAAACAATTTTCCACCATCTCTATTTTTTCTTTGTTTCACTACCTCATCAACACTTGCATAAATACAGGTCCAGGACATATTGATCTTGGTTTTTTCGTTGTATTCTTTGTGCAACAGATTCAGATGAGTCTTCAAGAGAAACATCAGATGGATGCTTGCCATGACCAATATCTTTTTGCTGAAATTTCCACTGCTCTTGTTCTTCAACAATATCATCAAAATATGCGATTGAATCCATCTGTTTTCAGTTGTTTTTTTTTTTTTTCTCACATATTCTTTAATCTCAACCCCACATGTTTTGGATATTTAGGACACAGTTTGAAATTACGAAAACTACCAACAAGATGTTGTTTGTGTCTTGTAATTCTTCCTTTGTGTACCTTATCACAAAAATTACACTTGACATTGTTGTGTTGGTAGGATCAAGTAAGGATGCATAATTTCATCCTGGATCCTTTCAATTTGAAGCTTCAGACATTCTGAATAAAGATTAATCTATAAATAAAATAAATAAATAAATTTGGATATATTATATGATAAAAGTAATTTAATTTCAGAAAATAAAGAGATACATATTTTGAAAGTACATATATTATTTTTTTAAAAAAATTAGAACTTAAAATAAATAAATGGCTAAATAACTTTTTTGGTCCCATAAAGAAGGCGACTTTTTTCATTTTAGTCCCACGCTTTACGTAATTTTGATTTGGTCCCATTTTTAAACAAAAATTGCCCAAATTAGTCCTAGACGCCAATTTTGTTATTTTCTAACAGTTGCTTGGATGGTTTATATTAAAAAATATATTATTTATTATATATTAAAATAAAATAACTAACCCACCCCACCTCCTACCCCGGCGGCGGTGCAAATTTTCAAATCATCGGGATTTTCACGAAAATGCTTTTACCAAAATGAGTGAGATTGATCTCGTTAGAATCGTCCTGAAAAGATGAGTCTGATGGTTGTGTTTTTGAGATTGAAATTCGTCCGGACGAAAATGAATCAACGGCAAACAAGTTCGACGGTCGGAGTTGGCTTGAGCCTAATCTCTCCGGTTGATGAGAACTTAAATTGAAGGTATAGCAATGTTCCTCTTGAAGAAAGAATTCGAATGATACCACTGGAGGTCGGAAAATCGTCAGGACGGCGCCGAAAATTTAGAGAGAAGTTTCCGTCGAAAAAGGGGGCGAAAAATGCATTTTAACTTTGTTTCAATTAACTTAATTATTAATTATTTTTTGTTTTGCTTTTTAATTAACTTGTTAGATATTTAATTATATTTTGATAATATGTTTATTGGATTTCCTTTTCTTTTTAAAATATATAGAATACTAATTTAATATATAATATCATTTATAAAAAAAATATATTAATAAAAATTTTATCCTAAATAATAATTTAATTTAGTATATTATTAAAAAATTTTTATAATTAGGATATAAAATATTTTTTATAAATTTAGTATATATAAAATTCATTTTTCTTTAAATACACCCATTAAAAATATTTAACCTAAATTTGAAAATAAAAATTAGTATATTAAAATTATTTTTATATAAGATTTAGTACATTTTTATTTTTTTGGTATTTTATATTTACAAATACATTTTAAAGAAATTTTGAAATAAAAAAAATAATGTATATAAATATGCATAAAAATATATTATTATCTTTTTGGTATTTTTAAAAAATAAATAAAAAATATACATATTTTAAATACTTTTGTAATATAATATTAAATAATTATAGATAATTATAATATTTGAAAAATAGTTTAAAATAATTTTAATAGTTAAATATATATTTTATTTAATTAAAAATAATTTTACATTAACAATTATAATATAAAATTTTAGTTTTAACAATTATAAAATCATTTAAAATTTAAAATTTAATTAAATTAAATATTTGAATTTTAAATTATAAAATTCAAAAATTTGCATTTTAGCTCATTAATTTCTCTAGCAGCTGCCAAACATTTTCATAGGAGAGAAAAGCTCGTTTTGGGGCCAATATTTGCCTCAAAAATTGAATAGTAACAACTTAACGTTTGGCCAAGCAACCGTTAAAAAATTAACGAAAATTGACGTAACTTGGGCAATTTTTGTAAAAACAGGACCAAATCGAAAATTGCATAAGCATGGGACTAAAACGAAAAACTCCCTTTTTTATGGGACCCGAAAAGGTAATTTAGCCTAAATAAATAATAATTGTATTTTTTTCCTTGCAAATATTAGAGAAGCATTTCTGAAATTTAAATTTAAAGAATACATTAACTACAAATATAGTTGAATACTGAAATTGAAGCATAGCATACTTTAATAATTAAAACATATGAAAAAGTGATAATTTTTTAATTTATATTTATACTTAATTAAAGAAGTAAAGAACATAGAGTCATAGACTATGAACAATTACATAGTTACATAAACATCACATAAGTAAGTACATGCTATAGATTGTAGAAGAAATAAAAAACAGAGACAGGAAAGAAAACCCAAAAAAGAAACAGGGATATAGTTGAATTATTGAAACTGAAGCATAACATACTTTAATTATTAAAACATATGAAAAATTGTAATCTTAATTTATATTTATACTTAATTAAAGAATGAAAGAACATAGAGTAATAGACTACAAGCAGTTACATAAACACATAAACATCACATAAGTACATTGTACATATTGTAGATTGTAGAAGAAATCAGAAACAGAGACAGTGGCACAAGAGAGGAACAATCGTCGCTTTGGGAACATGGGAATATCATGCATGTAGGAGCAGAGTATTAATTTCTGCTGGGGCTGACTTTCCTTCCTTAATTAATTATATTTTTTCTTTATTTTGATCGGCCCAACTATCCAAGTCTAAAAAGGTTTGGGCTCACAAATGTGTTTCTCATGGACGCTTTGGCAACAGGCTGAATGGCGCCCAGGCGCGCACAATGGCAGTTCCTGGGTGAAGGCCTACGCCACAGGCCAATAACATGTTATGAGCTTTATTTTAGAAGAGTGGAGAAGAATGGCTTTAGGAATAAGAATGAAAAAAAAATGGCTTCATGTAGTTTTTCAAATTGAATGGAGTTATAAAGTGGTTGAGACATAATATAGCGCCTTCAGAAACTAATGTATGTCAGACATTGAGTATGCCTCAAACAACACTTTTCTTGCAGAATAGTTGTGTGCGTAAAATCAAAAGTTCATTTAATTTAAAAAATGCTTACCTCAAACAGCATATAGCGCCTATAGAAAGGGAAAGTGAAAAATAACATCTCTAATATTTAGATGACACACAAACCAACCAATTGGAAGAACAAACATATTTTCTGTAACGTCTAGCATCGGCAAAAATCCTAAAACCAACCAATAGGAAGAACAAACATATTTTCTATGACAATATGTTGTATATGTATTTATATGTGAAACTAAAGCTGTGAATTGAATCGAAAAAAATGAATCAAATATATATGGGACGTAGATAAGAGCAACCTTTACCATGCAAAAAAATTTCGATGTCATAATATTAATCCCATGAAAAATAAACTCTATACTGTTTTCAACATCAATTACAAATATATTTGACAATAAGTTGGGAAAGAAAAATAAACATAAACTCTACAATACATTTTATCAAACACCTAGACCACATAATTTTAAAAACTCGTGGATGCAAGAATTAGATAAAGTGGATTTTAAAACCAGGGTATGTATTAATGTAAGGCGGTGCACTGATATGTGTAGTTTCGAACAACATAAAAAAAGGATCGAGCTCCAAATAGATGACAAAAGAAAATTAAAAAACCTCACATTTCCATATAATTTCTCACATTCGAAAGTTAGGAGAATGTGGTCGGAGATACCCTTTGTTGGGACATAGTGGAGCTTTGTTTTTCCTCCTTCACCGACTCTCTATCGGACTCAACACCCATTTTCGTTTGCTGTGATTTGTTGGGTGAAAACATGAGAAGTGGGAAGTTGTGCGATGAGAGAGAAGATGGAGAGTGTTTCCTAGACGTGGTAAATTGTAAGTGTTTTGTTTTAAATAAATAATAAAGATAGCTAGGGGTATTTTTGGTAATCTCAAAATTTGATGTTGCAGTGTCTGTAACATCCATTTATGAGTAAAAAATGAATTTTCTTTATATAATAGTATAGATGTTGTAATTTTATTAGAGTACATAAACAGGGGCTAACATGTATCATTTATGCATGCAAAAGTAGGACTTACATTCCATTTAAATAGGGGCAAGATTATTAACAAATGTAAGAAAACTAGGCCTACATTTCATTTCATTCAAGACCTTAATTGCAATTGCCTAACACCAGCACTTTGTTTTCCCCGACATGCAGTCAATATTGGAATACAAATTGTCAAGATAAATATAATTATAATCAAAAATTTTCCTCTCCTATTACTATTTTATTCAACTTAGACCTGTCAATGGGTAGGGCCTTGCGCTACCCAAACCCAACCCCCAAAAATTCCCAATACAATTATTAAAATGGGTCCAAGACTCGAATTCAATCTATCAGGCCCAGATTTCTAGACCCGACCCAATTGTTTTTTAAAATTTTAATTTTTCCCCACCAATCCATTACTACTAATTATTTTTATAAATTATGAGAGTAATATAAGTTAAAGAAAAAAGTACAGTCCAAATTATGTAATGAAGTTTAAAATATTAGAGTGAAGAAATATTTTTACTCTAATCGAGATACAAGATGAGAAATAATAAATAAAAAAGTAAAATCTAAATAACAGAAAGTTTCAATAACCTCTTTTACTTCTATTCTCTCCTCTTCTTCATTCCTCAAACTCAATTCAAGATTTAACCACAAGACCATCGTCAACATGTCTTCGCCAAACTCCCACCCCACCATCGAAACCACAAATCCACAATCAAAATGAAGATAAAAATTAAGATGAAGCAAACAAACTTAAATCAGAGATGAACAACCCAGAAAATTAAATTAATAAAGATTCATGGTGACATTAACAAAGATTCCAGCGGCATTACACAATATCTGGAGAGGGCGAAAAATAAAGCACCATGGAGATACTTTGACGGAGTGAATGGAAAAAAAACCCGATTGTTGGAGGTGAGGAGTTTTGGCGCGAGGTTGGGTGGAAGACGTTTGCAGTAAGATGGGCTATCTAAAGGTGGTGGAGCATCGGCAGAGAAACGTAGAGAAAAAAATGGGCATAGACTAAGATTCTTGGTGGAGGAGAAAATGACTTTTCAGTTGTCGACTGTGGGCAAACCGACCGTGGGTAGGTAGGTAGGGGAAATGATCACCGAGGAAAGAACTTTCAAATAATGGCGGCCTGTCAACAAGACGGTGGTTATAGGCAAAGAAAGAGAGTAGAGGAAAAATGGATCTGAAGTGTTGTCTTCCTTTAGCCGTTCAATTCTCTCCTTTGTACCCGACCAGTACCTATTTATTTTATTTTAGTGGATCTGGGTTTGGGTCTAACTTAAAATCGACGGGTCCCGGTCTGAGCCTAGATTTATTATAATGGGTTTGGGTTTGGTATTGTTTACTAATTAACCTAGTCCAACTTTTGATTGCATTTTTTTTATCTATTTTTTCCAGTATAGAAGGCTGCATCTTTTAATATATTCTCTCTGTGTTTGCCCGAATTTCTTCCTCCAAAGCTTTTTTCTCTTTCAAATTCTATAATACCTCTTCCATATCGTTCAATTTCTTAACAAATTTAGGAATAATATATTTGGATCTAATATATCTCAACCATTAAATACACCAACAAGAAATTTTCTAACAAAAATTGCAAAAAATTCAGTATCAAAATATTTTTTGACTTGAAAAAAACTAAAAACCTGAAAATAAGAAATTTTCTTACCTCATAATTTGGCATACATGGTGTTAAAAAATATTACGCTATGTCGTGGACTATCCACTGCCTGAAAGCAAAAATTCGGTGGTACCACGGTGCAGATAGCTCAAACCGATCGCTCCCCAAGGTTACACAGGTATAACTCCGTTAACACGTACACTCGTGTTAAAAGAGCTTGGAACAACGTATTGCATCACTCAAAATAATCTCAGAAAATGTAGAAGAAGAAAGCATAGAGCAGAGAGCAGAGAAGAGAGAATCACGAATTTTTTAAGTGTCCTTGTTGAATGAGAGGACGAGGCTATTTATAGAGGGGCTAGGATCGGTTGTTGAGAAAAAACAGGTAGAACTCTACCACTGGCTGGAAATATGTTGGACCCCTTCATCAGCGGAAAAACGGAGAAGTAGTGAAGAGAAGGACTCTTTGAAGAGTCCAAACTGATCTCAATGTAGGATTTCTAATGAATTTTTTTCCCAAAAGAATATACGCGCGTGCCCAACCAGGCGGGCGGCGCCTGTAGTATTCTACCAAAATCCACCTACTCACACTACTCATTCCAAAGATAGAAAGGGACTTCAATATATGTAGATGAAAAGAGACTTTCATAACCAATGTGGGATGAGAAAAATTTCCTTTAGTCATTCCAACAATCCCACGAATGACTAAGGTAGATGAAAGAGATATTTTGAGTGAAGGAAAATATACTTAAGCATTGATATCTTTCGATTGAATTAATGCATAGTGAAGTGAGGCAATTAAATTGGCTAACGAGAGTGACATAACTCTTGAACTTTCGATAGCTCAAGTTGAGACCCCCCACAATCACGTATGATTTCCTTAGTGGTCGTTGTTCCGCTATAAGAGTCACGAGTGATTTTAATGGCCCTATACTTATACCTTGGTTTCCAATGAGTGCTCTAGAAAGAACCTCCATTTTCTTTTACAGAAGGCGGCCCTACCTTCACACTCATCTGGATAGCTTCATCAAGTCTATAGACCACTCAACAACTGAGCTATGAAGCTATCCTCCTGAACATTGTCAGGATTATCCATCAAGTCCTTGTTAGGACCACCCAAAGTCAGGGTTATGGATTTATATGGTCATTACCATATTCAATCAAGGGGTTTAAGCCCCATTGCTCTTGAAGACTCAAATATAATTCTCCTGACGAGTCCTTTCGTGAGAGGATCTGCCAAGTTCCTCTCGAATCACATAATTCAGGAAGATTATCCCATTCTTCAGGAGTTCTTTTATTGCTCCCTGTCTAATGGGAATATGTCTCCATTTTGCTATTTTATGCATAATTCATGGCAATTCCAACGGTCACCTGAGAATCACAGTGCAGGGACACTGATACTGTTGACCCCACAAGGGCACATCTAATAATTTTTCAGCCACTCTGCTTCTTGACCTGCTAGTTCAAGAGCTATAAACTCAGATTTCATAGTAGAGCAAACTATACAAGTTTGTTTTGCAGATTTCCAGGAAGTAGCTCCCCCACTCAAAGTAAAAACATACCCACTAGTAGAGCTTACTTCGTCGTTATTAGTTACCCAATTTGCATCACAAAAACCTTCTAGTACTGCTGGAAATTTATTAAAGTGCAAGCTCAGATTTATATACCCTTAGATACCTTAACAACCGACGGAGTGCATTCCAGTGTTCATTGTTAGGATTATGGGTATAACGACTTAGTCTACTTACCGCATAAGCTATGTCAGGTCTGGTATAATTCATGAGAAACATGACGTTCCCTATGATTTTTGCATACTCTGCTTGTGACACGCTATCACTTTGTTCTTTTTAAGACATATGCTTGGGTCATAAGGTGTTCCAGTAGGTATCTCATCTTGACAATCAAATTTCTCCAAGATTTTCTTTATGTAGTGTGATTGACACAAGTATCTATTTTATTTTTCTAATTTTAACACCTAGGATTACATCAGCTTCACCTAGATCTTTCATGTCAAATTGTGCTGATAGGAATCTTTTGGTTTCCTTAATAGTTTATATGTTTGAAAATTAGCATATCATCAACATACAAGCAAATAATAACACATTCAGTCCCAAACAATTTAGAGTACACACATGTATCTGATACATTAGTCTTGTATTCATTGATTTTTAAAGTATGATAAATTTTTCATACCATTGTTTGGGGGCTTGCTTCAAACCATACAGTGATTTTCTAAGTTTGCATACTTTATTTTCTTGATTAGGTACCAAAAACCCCCGGGTTGTTTCATATATATTTCTTCTTCCAAGTCCCTATTTAAAAAGGCTGTTTTTACATCCATTTGATGAATTATTAACCCAAGGGTTGCCGATAGAGCAATTAGAGTTCTAATGGTTGCTATCTTAGTCGCATGAGAGTATGTGTCAAAGTAGTCTATCCCTTTCTTTTGTGAGTATCTTACAACCACTAGTCTCGCCTTAAATTTTTCTATTGACCCATCTGGTTTCATTTCTTGAAAATTCATTTACTTTTTATAGGCTTACTTCCTATAGGTACATCCACTAAATCCCAAGTGTGATTCAACATGATAGAATCTAGTTCGTCTAATGGTTTTAAGAATCTATGGAGATATATTTTTAGGATCATCCTCAACTAGAAACATTGAGACAAAGTCATTTAATCTTTCTATGTCTTCGATTAAGAAAGCAGTTAGAAAGTCTGGACCAAAACTATGTACCATTTTTTGTTTTTTGCTTCTTCTAAGTTCATTCACAAAGGAGTTAGAGGAAGATTCCAAACATTTGTTGCTAGAAGAGTTTAAGACAGTTCTAGTAGTTATATTCAATGGAAAAACTAGTTCAAAACATTCAGCATCTCTAGATTCACAAAGTGAATTATCATTTAAACACATGAATCTATATGCAAGACTATTTTGGGCATACACAATAAATGCACAATCAAAAGTTTTAGGTCCGATGTTTATTTTCTTAAATTCTGGATATGCCACTTTAGCTAAACAACCCCACACCTTGAGATGGTTAAAGTTAGGAGCAAACCCTTTCTATAGTTCATAAGGGGTTTTATTCAATTTTTATGTGGGACTCTATTAAGAACATAGCACGCAGACAAAATTGCTTCCCCCCACATATTATCTGCCATACCCGAGCTTAAAAGCATAGCATTCATCATCTCTTTTAAGGTTCTATTTTTTCGTTCAGCTATGCCATTTTGTTGAGGTGTATAAGGTGCACTCATTTCATGGATTATTCCGTTGATCTCACAAAATTCTTTTAGGAACTTAGTGTTGTATTCTCCACCTCTATCCGACCTAAGTCTTTTAATCCTTTTGTCTAATTGATTCTCAACTTATACTTGGAATTTCAATAATATTTCAGTAGCCTCATCTTTTGATTTCAAAAAATAAATCTTAGTATACCTAGAAAAAGCATCAACGAAAGTGATATATTTTTTTACCACCCTTGCTTAATGTGTTTTTGAAATCAGCTAGATCCGAATGAATCAATTCGAGTACTTCAGTGCTTCTAGATGTGACAGATTTAAAAGGTTTCATTGCATATTTTGCCTCTACACAAACTTCACATTTAGAGCATTCCTTAGCGTCAGAAGTCTTTATAAGATTCACATTGTTTAATCTTTTAATGGAAGAGTAGTTCACATATCCTAATCTACCATGCCATATCATTAGACTCTATGAAGTAAGCAGAATTGGGAGAATTTTTAAAAACATAGCAGGAACAGTGTTCAGACAAATAACCCATCAGACAAATATCCCTTTCCTACAAAGTCATTATTTTTAGCGATTATGACTTTGTCAGATTCTAACATAGTTTTTAATCCAGCTTTATTCAACATACTTCCAGAAACTAGATTTCTATGTAAAGAAGACACATATAAAATATCAATCAAAGCTAGTGTTTTGCCAGAAGTAAGTTTAAGGATGATCTGTCCTTTACCCAAAACTCCAGCGGTTGTGGAGTTCCCATGAAGACACACTCGCCGTCCGTTGTCTCAAGAAGTTCATGGAACAGGGCCTTGTTGGAGCAGAATGTCTAGACGCGCGGTGTTAGTATCCAATCCTCTTTGTTTTCTACTAGTTTGCCTCTACAGCAATGATCTTTTTTTCAGCTAAGTTGATTTGTGGAGTACCTTGAGTGGTTGGTTTCTGGTTTGCCTTTGTTGATCCTTTCTTTGGTAGCATTGGTATGCTTTATGTTCGGGTTCCTACAGCAATAGCACAATTGTTTACTCTTTTGGATCTTACTGTCAGGTGCCTTAAATGACTTGTGATGATTTTTTCCTTTGTTTTGGGAAAACCTGTCTTAGATCCAACAGATTCAACAGGATTAACTTTAATAGAAAGAGAAGAGAGAGATGTTTCCTTATCTTTCAGGCAATTCGCTTCTTCAGTTCTCATATGATCGATCAATTCTTGCAAAGTCAGATCCCTTTTTTTTGTGCTCAGATTGGTTTCGATATCACTCCAAAGTAGGAGGGAATTTTTTAAGCAGTACATTGGCTTGTAAAATCTTGCACATTTTCATACCTTCACTAAGACGTCTGCCACTAGGTTCTCATATAAGATTTGGTCCATTATAGGCTCAATCATTTGAAATTGAAGCCATTTGCCCACGTCATACTTTTCTTCCCTCCATATCTGTTTCACAATAATTACAAATAAGTCGAACAGAATTATTCATATGATTAAGCAAGTGACCTCTCATTGTTTTTTGTCTCTGTCGTATTTATGCTTATGCCTCATCCTCAGACTTCGTCGTGGATAGTGTGGTATCTGCTGTAGTTTTAGGTGGATTCTGGAACACGACATAGTCCACGTCCAACTGCTCGAGAAAATCAGCAGCTTCTGCGACCAACGCTTGTAGTTGGTTCCGTCAAGTGGTTCCATCTTGGAGAGATCGGCAGTGTTCGCGTCACGGGGCATAGACATTTTAATAGAGGATAATTTTTGCTTTCAAGTGTTAGAAAATATTAACGCTGATATTATTTTCAATCCACGATGTCTACTAGCAACTCAATCCCACATTGCCAAAAACTGCTTCATTTGCAAAAAAAAAAATAAAATATACCCTTCTTGTTTTCTTCTTTCTTCATATCTTGACAAGTCATTTGAATAGTTTCTACTCATGGCTAGAAAGCTGATATTGAAGTAATTGAGCACAGATTTTTGAATCAAATGAAGAAATAGAGGAGTGTTGGAGTTGTAATTTTTGAGGGAGAAAAAATGTCGTTAACTGATGTAAAAATTAATTTTTTATTTCTCCCTATCATTTGGGCGCCATATTGCAATAGATTTTTCCAAATTTTAGGTCCTGGTGAGTCGCAGATAACGTCGCCATTAAGTACTAACAGTAAGTTGACAACAAGGACTAAAAATATTCAAAATTAATACTTTGAGGGACCAAAAATATAATTCGTGAATGAAGGGGAATCAAAACTGTTTATTGGTATTTTGGAGAAATCACAAATGTAATTTTCCCACTAAATGGCCAGGACAATTGTTTGGATCAATTTTGCATTTGATTATGATTTGAAACCATTTAATTAGCTAGGACATAAAATTATATAATTAGGGTTAAACTAGTTAAGTGTCACTTTTTAAGATTTTGTTAATTAATTTGTTTATGATTAAATGGAGTCATGACCTACCTTTATAGGTTTAAAATGACTTAACTAATTAATTCAGTTAGAGGATTCAGCACCTTCGAAACAAGTAGGCAAATCAATGGATTTGATTTCAGCTATCATTTTTTTTTGTCCAAAAAATATATGGATGTTTTTAAAGCAATTAATATATACTATTACGATATTCAGTACGTAATACAATAAATTTTTTAAATCAATCAATAATTTTGAAGTAAATTTAAAAAAGACACGTACTACCATTGAAAGTAGTCTAAACTCCTATATTTGTGGGTTCTTTTACTTAGGTCTCTTTTACTTGGCGTGATGGAATTTAAGTGGTATAAATAATTTTAGAATTGTAATCCAGCAATAACCAGCTGCAGTAGCAGGCTTTACCTACTGATGTCGGGCCGATTCAAAACAAAGTACATAAAATTAAGGGATAATTACATTTACACCCCCTCATCTATTGCCTTTTTACACAAACCACCCCTGCCTTTTGAAAAATTACAGAAACCACCCCTGGTAGCCTTCAAAGCCCCAAAATGCCCCTAATTGACTAGGTCAACCTTTCAAATAATATTTCAAGGATAGAAATTAGGGGTGTTTCTGTAATTATCAAAAGGTAGAAGGGGTGTCAAAGTAATATTTATAAAATTGAGAAATATGACCCCATATATTCTTGTTATTTTTTTACCAATTTTTAATTTAATCTTAATTTTTTTATTGAATCTCTATATAAATTACATTTTTTAATAATTAAAATTAAATTATCCAATTAATATATAAATAAAAGTAGTTAATAGATTATAAGTTTAAAATAAAAAATTATCACACTTGTATAAATTATTTAAAATTATTAAAATTAAAAGATTAGTTATCTCTTTTTTATTTATAACTAAGTTTTACTAAATAAAAATTAAAAATGATTTATGTATTTTATATAAATCTAATTAAAATTTAATAAAATAAATAAATTTATTTATTAAAAAATATATTTTAATAAAATGGGAGTTAGGGTGGGCATGACGGTGTGGTTGGGGAAGAAGGAATTAATTTTTTTAAGATAAATAATTTAATAATTTAAAATATTTTTTATAAAATAAATAATTTATTTTGCAAATTCTAATATGATTTATATAAAATACGTATATTATTTGTAATTTTAGTAAAGTTTACTTATAAATAAAAATAGATGATAAATGATCTTTTAATTTTAATAAATTTACTAGTTAATAGTTTATATAATAATTAAATAATTTCATATTTTAATTATCAAAAGATGTAATTTTATATAGAGATTCAATCAAAAATATTACTAAAATAATTTAAGTTTAAATTAAAATTAGTACAAAAAATAAAAAAATTATATGGGGTCATATTTCTCAATTTCATAAATATTACTTTGACACCCCTTCTTCCTTTTGATAATTACAAAGTACCCCTAAGGGCATTTTTGTCCTTCAAATATTATTTGAAAGGTTGACCTAGTCAACTAGGGGCATTTTGGGGTTTTAAAGGCTACCAGGGGTGGTTTCTGTAATTTTTCAAAAGGCAGGGGTGGTTTGTGTAAAAAGACAATAGATGAGGGGGTGTAAATGTAATTATCCCTAAAATTAAAGGTGGTTAACTGTGATAATTTTATGTACCTTTATATCAATTACGAGCTTTTCACAATAAAGTGCATATATACTACCAAAAACAAAAAAGAATATTTTCAGAAAAAAAAAATCAAGTGATAATTATATTTAATATTGTCACTAATTACAGATAGTCAGTGACAAAGATTTTTATTTGCAACAATTGTAATAATGAGTTTCATGGTTTTCATATAATGACTATTATTATGTAAAAGTTATTTGCAATAATTAATGACAAAAAATTGTAGGTAATTACATTGTCACTAAAAATAATTAGTGAGACATATACAATGACAATCTAGTGACAATATATTTTATTGTCACCATATATGTCATTAACTATTTATAGGGATACTTTTATACATAATTCTTGTTACTAATATTATACAATGACAAAGATCAAAATCATTGTTATTTAATATATAATTTTAGTGACAATTTTAAAATTATCATTAATGTTTTCACTTATATTATACTGTATTGTAGTCAAAATCGTTTAAATTTTCTATGAAATATTGATTCATGCAATAAACTAAAATTTTCAAAATAAAAAATCAAAATGTTGTGACATGCTTTTTGCTGCTTCCTGAAAGTGAAAACGAACCACTGAAATATTCTCTATTTTTTTTAATAAGAAAAAATTCACGAATCCCTCTGTAATATTGGAAATGCTAAAAAAACTTTGAAAAAAATAAATTATCAATTACACCCCTTGTGATATGAAAAAAAAAATTAAAAACTTCCTGAGACCAAGTTGATCAGGGGACTGTGTGAGTCATGTATATAATATAAAGGTGATTTTTTTTATTTAAATTTTCATAGGGGGTTTTTGATATTTTTTCATATTACAGGATGTTAAAATGAATTTAACTCTCTCTCTCTCTATATATATATATATATTGGATTCGGCAACAGGCGTAGTGGGCCTTCAAGTTTTTGTAATTGACATGTTTTGTTGCTAATTTTTCGCAGACGATTGTATTTTGTACACAAAAATAGGAAGAAATAACAGACATGCAATAGAAATAGAGAGAAAATTAAGGAAGAATTGAGCGTGTAAAAAGGTATATTTGCTACCATCTAACACGATATCGTGTGAAAAGGTACATTTATTATTCATATTTAATTAGAAAACATAACCCGACGACTGCTGCTGATGGAAATACATATTTCCTCTCAATTGAAACTCACTGCACCCTGCAAGTTGCAAGATATTGTCACCATTAGTACAAATTCACAGCGTTTCTTACATCAATACAGTTCTCTGTAACATATTAACATGTAAGAAAACCCCCAAAGAAAGAGCAACACAACCCATAACACCGGAAGAGTATCAGCTTTCCGAAAAATTGGAATTTTAGTCCCATAAATTAGAATTATTTTTACTTTAGTCATATTTGTCACGATTTTCTCACATCATATCGTATGAGTTAGAAACGCTCTCATTTTCTGTAGTCATGTGACTTTTTCGTCTAATAATTAACCGAGAAGTCACGTGGCCGTCAGTCCAGCACGTGTTTGAACTAATGGCCCCGTGATTTTCTGTTAGTTATTGGACGGAAAAATCACATTAACAGAAAAAATGAGAAAATTTATAATTTAAGGGATAGAATATGAAAAAAATCATAAATAAATGAGATTAAATTGAAAATTACCCGAACATATAGAACAAAAAATGTGATTTTATCAACTTTTTCTTTAAAATCTATTGAAATGGTTTATGTCGCTCTTTATATTTTATTATTGGGTAATTGCAATCTACCTACCTGTGTTATGAAAAATAGGCAAACAACCCTTTTATAAAAAATAAAATAGCAATTCACCCCCTGTGTTTTTCAAAGTATGTCAATTTACCTTCCTATGCTTTTAAAATTGAAGTAATTTACCTCCTTATTTAGAGAGGAAAATTGCTTCATTTCTTAAAATATAGGGGATAAATTATTATTTATTTTTCATAAGAGGGTAATTTGCTCATTTTCAATATCAAAGGAAGTAAATTGATATTCACCCTTTTATTATTATTCAGGAGGGTATTGTACCTATTAATATTGTCACAGAGGAACACAAACAATTAACCCTTTCTTACACTATACATGTAATAACTCGCAAAATCAATATTATTGTAAGAATCAAACTTGAAATTAGGATATATATGCATGCACATACCTTGAGCAATCAGTGGAAGGACTGATCTTGTAGGGGATGTTAACTCCACATTTGCCGGGAAGTCCAGCAGCTGTGCCGAGGTTAACGCCAGGGGTCGAGGCAGCAATAGATTTCAGGCAGTTGCATACGCTCTGTCGGTCGGATGTGGTTTTGGCCACAGAATAGAGACCCTTAACCCCATTACAGCATCCGCTGCCCAACGGACCCTTTCCGGTCACGTATTGAATGCATGATTTCACATACGAAATACAGTGCTGCATGGTATCGCAGCCTCACCCTCCGGAACAACCGACATGATCAACACGACCGTGATGACGGCCACGAACATTGGCTTGATGGTTCCAGCCATTGCAACCGATGCAAGACAGTGGAAGAAATGTAGAAATTCTAGGGCTTTTCTCTCAACAGTTCTCGTATTTCTACAGCAAGGTCTATTCAGTGTGATGCCTATATAGAAAACAGTTGCTTAATTCACTTGCTGATAGAATCAATGGCAGGATTATGGTTGGTGGTTGTCAGCTGGGATGAATATTAATAAAAGTGGGGATCATGATTTAGTGTTTGATTTAGACATGACAAAAATTAATACATTTTAGACTTATTCAAAAGAAAAAAAAAATCTTTGAACACCTAATAAAGGTGTACTTAAAATGCCAAATCTTATTTCATGATGAGTAAGCTCTTGAATTGATTGGATAATTGAGTCTCAGAGTTTATAAGATGTTACGTTAATTATCTGATTTATATATCGTTTGATTCTTAATAATGAGTTCGTTGCTGATTTTAACATTTTTGTCCTGATTTTGCTAGAAATTTTACTAAAAAAATTATTTGATCGTAAAGTTTTGTGGGCGGGGAACTTTTCAAATTTTTGCCGAAGCCAGCTACAAAGTGTTGCAACATTAAGGTTTCTTTCTAATTATAAATATTTCATTTCTAATTTTAATTTTGCAACCACAAAAACTTAAAATTCTTATCCCTTGCGTTGCTAATTATCAATAAAATACTCTTCAATTTTTTTCCTGACTATTAGCATAATTTCTTATAGAAAAAATTTCAATTTTAGTCCTGTAACTTAAGGGGGTGGCAATTTTAGTCCTGTACAGACTGATTTTAGTAATTCGGTTGTGTAACTTTATAAGTTTGTGGCAATTTCAGTCCTTTTGTCCGAAAATTGCAATTTACTTGCAATTTTAGTCTTGCAAATAAATTCATGTAGGACCATAAATACCAACTCCCCTAAGTTATAAGACTAAAAATGTCGAAAAAGGATGAAAATTATCAAAATTTTAAAGTTACAAGACTAAATTGCGAAAATCAGTTCGTACAGGATCAAAAATGCCACCCTCAATAAGCTACAGAACTAAAATTGCATTTTTTTCCTTTGTTATAGATTTTTTTTAACAGTTTAAAAAATGATACCTTCCATAAGTTATAAAACTAAAAATACTAATGACCTAAAATTATAGAACTAAAAGTGTAATTTTACCGATATAAAATCAACCAAACACACTCTTCACAGCAACTCAGTGACTTCCACGTTGATGTTAAGTTTTCATGTACGGGTGCCGGACTAATAAACTTGTAGTCTGTACACAATTTCTCTGGAGTCTACGTCATGATTTATGAGTGTTTTTAATACATCATGATTCGTAGACTTCAATAATTCAATTCAGATGTCTACGGGCAACGACCACCAGTTTGTTAGGAATCAGCTGCATTAATTATTAACCTTTAATGATTAATCTAATTTTCAATGTCTGTCCATTAATTTCGGTAAATGATAAACGAAAGAGCATTAACACCCAACTCCGCATTTTCCTTTTACTACATTTATCCATCTATGTTTTTAAATGTATGTGTTGTTTAAAATCACTGTCCCAAAAAAAAAAAAAACTTTTGGCGGACGACGATTCCTTAAAAACTCGTCACGATTTAAATTTAGCGATTGAAATTGTGAACGTTGCATGAGACGGAGTTGCGAAGTATTGCGAGGGATTAGTAATCTGTAGCAATACTTTGCAGCGGGAAAAGAAAATGTACCTAAACCGTAATTTTAACTTACGTACAATACCATAAAAAGTTATATAATAGCTAATAAAATTAAAAAGAAGAGTAAATTTATTGGTATTTAGCTTAAATTCATAAAGGGATAAGAATTTTAAGTTTCCGTTATTTCAATATTAATATTAGAAATGAAATATTGTTTTATTGTAATTAGAAAAAAAATTAATGTTGCAAAAGTTCATAGTTGGATTTGCAAAAGAATTGCAGATTTCCCCCCAAAATTTTAACAATTACTTTTATTAGTAATTTTCTAGCAAAATCAGCAACGAAAAAACCCATTACTAAACTCAAGAAAGAGTTAATTACCAAGTAAATGTTCTTGTTAATTTTTTTACTAATGTAAATTAAAATCAATTTCCACTATTTTGTAAGGAATTTGTATTGTTGCTAATGACATTATTTATTGTAGTCCAAATCACAAGGGTACGTATTACAATGGGGCTAATTGTTGGGTGATGGGGAAGTTTTGGGATGGATATTAGGACGACTGGCCGTTGCAAAATGACAAGATTTATGTGGTTTCTTCCGATGGTATTTTACGACAGTCTGGACATAGGGCTTGTCGTTTGTGTTGCACCTGCGATATCTTCGGTCCCAAAAGCTTGCGATCAAATGTTTGCAGTACTTTCTGTAAACATGTAAAAAATTTCATGTTCAATTGAATGATGACAAGTTAAAAATAATATATTATTTATCAATTTTTATTTATATTTTGAAATTTACTAAATTACTTCCAAGTATAAATAGTCAATGTAATTGAAATTTTGATATATGTTTTGTCATCAAAATTAATGGCAACAAGTGGCAAAATGAAGTGTTCCGGCCAATCAAATCGTGCTTCGCAGTCAAAGATTCCAGCCAATCAGGCCGCGCCACTTGGAGCAATTGAATGTGTGCTCCAATCAAATCAAGACAAATATTTTTGATATTTATCTCTTAAAAAAATGCAAATATTAAAGAGATAATGTCAAATTGACCAATCATATCATTCCAAATATATGATATATTTGGCTCTTTTAATTAAATTATAAAGAGATGATACAAAAGGTGTTCAATTGTATCACAACTCTACTTCTCTGACACCTATATAAAGGGGTCCTCAAACCTCATTCAAAACACACACAAGCTCGAGAAGGAAGAGCCAAGCAAGGGAAGATTACAAAATTCCCTCTACGCAATTCCACAAGTGATAGAGCTCGAGAAGGAAGAGCCAAGCAAGGAAAGATTGCAAAATTCCCTCTACACAATTCCTCAAGTGACAGAACTCGAGAATGAAGAGCCAAGCAAGGGAAGATTGCAAAATTCCCTCTACCAATTCCTCAAGTGATAGAGCTAAAAAAGAAAGAGCCAAGCAAGGGAAGATTGCAAAATTCCTACTTTCAAATCATCAAATTTCAGTCAAGACTATAGCGTTTAATTTGTGATTATTGGTGAAAGCCCTCGAATTAACGTTATAGAAATTCAAATTCAAGTCCAAAGGAGATCTACGTGGAGATTACCCTTTGAATCAAATTTGTCAAATATATATTTGGAGGGAATAATCAAGGATAAAATAGAGATTGTACTCACATTGACATTTTAATCCAAATATTTTTATTTTTGATAATTTATTTGTGTTTTGATTTTTCAGATACGATAAAATTAGTGCTCACAAATTTTGGCACGCTCGGTGGGACAGCTCTAACCCTTCATCTCTTCCCTTCATCAAAGAAGAAAGACATTACATCGATACTCAAGGAAAATTTGTAAAGCTGGTGAATTCCAAAGTCGCCATATCAAAGTCTTCAAGCTCAGGTACCAAGAGTGTTGGCGTTACTACGAGGAACATGTTGAAGAAGCTCAAAGAATCTTCCCAAATGTCTCCTCTCGCTGAGTACGTCGAGAAGAACTTGCACTCACCTAGCTATGCAAGCGAAAATGATGCAAATAAATCTCCTCCGACCTCTCCTCGTTCCGTGTCTAGCTACTCCTTCACAATAAATATGACTCCGATTATGGTGAGAAATGCTACAACTACAGAGGAACAACTTGCGGATCTGACGAGAGCCATTGATGGACTTATGAAGCACGTCCAAGAGCAAGATGCACAAATTGCTAGATTGATCAACAAGGTAGATAATATTGATGCAAGTCATGTCATTGGGAAACAAGTTGAGGCTCATGATGAAGTAGAAATGCCCATAAAACATTATACTGAAAATGATAAGTCTGCAAAAGCGATTCAAATTTCTACTGACGGGTTGATTCATGTGGACCAACTGAAAGAATTCATTGAAGGAACCATCAGAAGCAAGATCGAGGGAAGCTCAAGGTCATCATTTACTTACTCCAATCCTTACACTCCAAGGATTGACAGCTTGAAAATGCCAATGGGTTATCAACCACCAAATTTCAGCAATTTGATGGCAAGGGCAATCCTAAACAACATGTGGCTTACTTCGTTGAAACATGCAACAATGCAAGGACATATGGTGATCATCTAGTCAAGCAGTTTGTTTGATCATTGAAAGACAATGCATTTGATTGGTATACTGACTTGGAGGCTGGCTCGATTAATGGATGGGAACAACTAGAGTAAGAATTTCTCAATCGCTTTTATAACACACGACGGATTGTCAGCATGGTTGAGCTTACAAATTCTCGTTAATAGAAAGAAGAACCAGTCGTTGATTACATCTATAGGTGGAGGAATTTGAGCCTTAATTGCAAACATAGATTATCTGAAACTTTCGCCATTGAGATGTTATTCAATGCATACATTGGGAATTATGTTACATTCTTCAAGCAATAAAACCAAACACTTTTGAAGAGCTAGCTACTCGAGCACATGGAATTGAAATGAGCTTCAATTGCAAAGAAGATGAATATTCAGTTTATCCCAATGATGATGATGGTGATGATGGTGATGCAACACCATAAAATTTGAAAATAATTTTCAGTGCTCCTGGATACGAGCATAAATTATCTAATGTCTCAAAAAAAAAAAAAAATCTCAATGCTCCTGGATACGAGCATAAACTATCTAATATCTTTGAAAAAATAATTTCAGTGCTCTTGGATACGAGCATAAACTATCTAATCTTTGAAAAAATAATTTTCAGTGCTCCGGATACGAGCATAAACTATTTAATGTCTCCAGATAAAAAAATTCAGTGCTCCTAGATATGAGCATAAACTATCTAATGCCTCCAAAAAGAAAAAAAAAAATTCTCAATGCTCCTAGATATGAGTATAAAATGTCAATGTCCTTGACAAATAAATCTCAATACTCATTGATATGAGTATAAAACTATCTACAAATTCAAGTTGAAGAACTCCTTGATACGAGTATAAACTATCTACAAATTCAAATTGAAGAACTCCTTAATACGAGAATAAATTATCTACAAATTCAAATTGAAGAACTCCTTGATACGAGTATAAACTATCTGTACATTCAAATTGAAAAACTCGTTGATATGAGGATAAACTATCAATAAAAATCCAAGTGAACTACGTTTTGACTTGATTCTCCAACAAGGTACGTAGGCAGCTTGAAATATATTTTCAAGTTCAGTCACATGTCAAAAAAAAAATCACATGTCATGAATCAATTTTGAGATATGTTCGTCAACAAGTCTCGAGGGGGCATTTGTGAACATGTAAAATTTCATGTCCAATTGAATCATGACAAAATAATATATTATTTATCAATTTTTATTTATATTTTAAAATTTATTAAATTAATTTCAAGTATAAATAGTCAATGTAATTGATATTTTGATATATATTTTGTCATCAAAATTAATGGCCAACAAGTGACAAAATGAAGTGTTCCGGCCAATCAAATCATGCTTCGCAGTCAAAGATTCCAATCAATCAGGTCGTGCCACGTGGAGCAATTGCATGTGTGCTTCAATCAAATCAAGACAAAAATTTCTGATATTTATCTGTTTAAGAAATGAAAATATTAAAGAGATAATGCCAAATTGACCAATCATATCATTCTAAATATATGATATTTATCTCTTTTAATTAAATTATAAAGAGATAATATAAAAGGTGTTCAATTGTATCACAACTCTACCTCTCTGACACCTATATAAAGGGGTCCTCAGACCTCATTCAAAACACACACAGAGCTCGAGAAGAAAGAGCCAAGTAAGGAAAGATTGCGAAATTCCTTCTACGCAATTCCTCAAGTGACAGAGCTCGAGAAGGAAGAGCCAAGCAAGGGAAGATTGCAAAATTCCCACTTTCAAATCATCAAATTCCAGTCAAGACTATAGCGTTTAATTTGGAATTATTGGTGAAAGCCCTCGAATTAACATTATAGAAATTCAAATTCAAGTCCAAAGGAGATTTACGTGGAGATTACCCTTTGAATTAGTCAAATTTGTCAAATATATATTTTGGAGGGAATACTCAAGGGATAGAATAAAGATTGTACTCACGTTGATATTTTAATCCAAATATTTTTATTTGTGATAATTTATTTGTGTTTTGATTTTTCAGACACGATAAAATTAGCGATCACACTTTCTTTTTGCGATGGTCGGAAAAAGAGATATATATGTCATTTTTTGTGATGTGCCAATTCCATTACAAAAAAAGTACTTTTTTTTTTAAATATACCCAAAGTTTTTAATTTTATTAATTTTCTAAATTAAATTATAGATTACAGCTAATAGTAAAATTTGATAAGTAATGCAATAAATATTAAAATTAGAAAGTAGCAAATAATTTAAAATGGTATTAATATATTATAATAATTTCTTAAAAAATATTTAATTAAAAGTAAAAAAATACAAAATGGTTCATAATCTAAGTTTTGGCCTCTTGATTGTTATTAAGAGGCTGGCCATTTGTGTCTGCTATTATCTGCTGCCCCACTGTGTTCGCTAGCGCATTATCCTATTAGGGCATCGTCTGATACTAGTAGCTAGGGTGGGGGAGCTAAAGTTGTGGGTTGGGGGGGGGGGTTGTATTCTTTTTTTGGTGAAATGTAAGTAAATTCATCCAATAATAGTTACAAAATACTCCGGGCATACCCGGAGAGTTACAAATTCCACTTAGTGGATATGCGATCAGTACAAGTGGAAAGATGTCAAAACGAGCTTAGAACACAATGGTCTAAATCGAAAAAACAGAAAATTACATTAGCAAAAAACTGCTAATTCGTGCAGCGCTGCCGCAAACCAGTCATCGTGTGGAAGTCGGCAGGTATTCCCCTGGCAATGTCGGTTTAGTCTTGGTGACGTCGGCCGATGAAATCCCTGGCATGAGGTGTTGGGTCGACGTCTGCGAATCCGTTTCATCGAAGAGCCCGATGAATCAATCGATGATTGCATTCTAAGTCCGGCCTTTTTGTGCAGGCGCAATCGCTTTCTGATGGGACTTGGACGATCCTGGCTGATTCTGAGTCTGTTTGCCGGCCAGTTGCACTGGCCGTTCCTTAGCATCCCTGTCGGCCAATGGTGTCGAATGTCCTTGTACACCCTTGCCAGCCAATTGTCCCCTGCCGGTCTGCTGCTGTTTCTGTGGCTTGTGCTTCACAACAGTCCACTCTGTGGCCTGACTCTTTTTTGGTTCAGGCAGCACGTCGTCGTGGCCGGGCAGTAGGCATTGCTGTGCCGGCAGTGGGTGGTTGGGTGCCTTGGCAAGAAGCCTCTAAATGGCCAAACCGGTTGCACTTTGTGCAGAATTTTGGTATGAATTCGTAGACAACCGGCTGTGATCGCATCACGCCGTTTGGTAGCATGAAATCAACTTGGTCGACAAGTGGCTTTGAAGCATCGACTTCAACCAAGATACGAGCATAGGAGACTCGCTCCATTTTCAGTGTGAGTGAATCCATTGCAATAGGCGTGCCAAGCTTTGAGCCGATTTTACCGAGAGCATTGGCATTCCAAACACTCAAGGGGAAAGCGATAGAAGGGTGGCCCAAACTAGTGTCAAGCTGATGCTGTCCTCCTTAAAACTCGAAAACAATCCGGCATGGCTTTGAGGATCAGTGGCGGCCGTAGACAAAATAAGGGCCGCCGGCAAGGACACGTTGCCGGTCGTCATCCTGTGAGAAACGAAAATAAGCCAGCCACTGTCATGCAGCTGGAACAGAGACCCCAAGACTTCGACAGTGTTCGTATGGCTTGGAGCCCCGAAATTTGCCGCAATGTAGCCGACAAGGCAATACCCCAACTTGGTCCGAACATCAATCACGTCGTCCACCCCAGGCTTGAGAGTTTCTGGCTCAACCGCAAACTTTGTGAGTTTGTTTTCGTCGGAGAGCTTCCGATTGGAACTGAAGAGGCCCGCAAATGATTTTGCATTACCTTCAGCTCCGGCTGTTGGTTCAGAGGCCGGCAATGTCTCATAGACCGGCAGTGTTCCTTGGCCGGCTGTGTGCCCTTAGGTCGATGGCCTTGGTCCAATTTTTCAGTCAAAACAGGGGCAATGGCCGGCATGTTCAGCATACCCTCGGCTTTAGCTGTTGCCGACGGCATGTCCTTGGTCGGTAGTACGTTCTTAGGCCGGGAGCCATGCTTTGCTTTTGCAGCAAACAAGGGGGAAGATTCAAGTCCAGTTATAAAACCCCGAAAATCATTGTTACCAACCTCTGTTCCGTTGGTAGACATCTTGGCCGAAGAAGGGGGCAGTGGCCGCACTGGTTGGCCATCGGCCAGTGGCTTGGAAGGTTGGCCGGCTTCTGGACAGGCAGGAGCTTCAGCCGGCATGTTGTTCTTCCCAGCATGGGCAGTGGCCTGGTCGGCCGCAATGACAAGTTCATCCTCAAATGCCTTGGCATAGATGGAGGCAAGGCTGGAGTGTTGGCTGTTTGTGTTGGTACTTTTGTGTTGTTTTCCCTTCTTTCCCTTGGCCATAATGAGTGCAAGGCAAGGGGATGGGGGGAGCCTCAAAATCAGCAGACAAATTGTGCAGGGCAGGTGCACAAAAACCGGTAGGGGCAGTCTTGACTTGAAAGGGGCAGACAGCACCAAAAGTCAAAAAATGCAGGCTGCTATATATTTACGACCTTACTTGAACAGGATCTATTCTATAGGGGGGGTTGTATTCTGATGCTGCATTATATGGACGACGAGGTTCAACAGCTTCTTGATCCGCCAACTTGTTGAAATTGTGCCCATGACCCTTTGGGAGGCCCAACCCACCGCTGCCGCCTCGCCTCCCCAACTCGATTTTGATTTGTTACCCAATCCCTTACCTCAAATTAGTTTCTCTCTCTCTCTCTCTTCTTCAAAGCAACCAATCTCTCTCCTAGTTTAATTCCCTCCATTTCCAAAGCTCTGCTCTCCTTGGTTTTTCCACCGCCTGTGCCTCTTCCCCTCACCGCCATTAATGGTGTCCTATACATTTCCATGGTTTCAGTCTATTATAACAGGTAAGAAAGAATAAGAACTGTGTCGTTCGAGCCTAGGTGGTGGAGCCTTAGTGGCTGAGTCAAGCCTTGGTGGCGGGGCCTTAGTGGGCATAGGTTTGTCTCGAATCTGGCTCCCTGAGCTAATCACCTATGTTCCTGTTTTGTTGGTTATATTATGATATATTATGAAATTATTGATTAATTTCTTCTCATTTCTGTTGAATTGTTGTTGTAATCCTTAGTGGTTTTTTAACCCCTCTTTTGTTGTGATGTTGCTGTGTTTTGGTGACGATTTGGGCTCACCGCTTTGGGTGCAACAATCCAACAATGGTATCAAAGCCATTCGATTTTGATCCGATGGCGTTCCTAGTAAAATCTAAACTTTACTACTTTTTTATATCTGCTAGAAAATTATTGTGAGATATTATTGCTTGGTGCAAGTCGTTGTGTGCAAATTCGGATTTTATTTCTATTGAGTGCATAATTCTTTTGCCTTGTGGATTATTTCCTCGTTTTGTAATTATTGTGAGTTTCTAAAATGTTATTGTTGTTCAAGTGCATAAATTATAGGAATTACTTTAAAGATATTATCTGTAAGAATTAGTGGAACACTTTAGGTTTGACAAATTGAGATTGGTTTTAAAATCTGTTTTGTATAGTTGTATCTTTAATTGGTCGTATAATCAGTGGATAACCTTTTTCTAAACCTTTTCTGCAATATAGTTATTCTGGAATTCATTCTAATAAGTTTTGTATTAATAGTTCGAGTAAATTGCTTGTGCATAAAATAGTGCTTCACGTTAGTAAGTTTTCATTTTATATTGCTAAGTGCTTATTTTTTCGAAAAATGGGCTTTGTGCGATTTTTAGCTTTGTGCGGTTCTTGCTTAGTGCGAAAATGGCTTTGTGCAAACGAGTAAAGTATTCTTTTGTGGATCCAAAAATTAGTTTCATGGGATAATCTATTTAATGGTGAAAATTTATTATTTTTGGGTGGGAAAAATCTGTTGTGATTTTGCTTAGTGAGATTGTGCTTTGTGCAATGTGCATTATTTTACTTTGCATGTTCGCCTTGTGCAATTTTTGCTAATCTCTCACCTGGCCGACCCCTTGAGGTTGTTCGGTATCTAGTTGAGGGTTAGCCAATGTTTTTTCTATATATGTTGTTTACTTTATGTTGTTTTTTCTACATTAGTTGCTAACATTCCTATTTTGAAAGTAGATTGGTGATGATGAACACCAAGATTTGGCTCCTTAAACTAGGTTCCTTTTAAGTCCTGGCCTAAAGGGGAATTTATTGAGATTGTGGCTCATGACCCTCTTTGGGAGGCCTAAGCCAAACCTAACCCGAAATTAGTTTCTCTCTCTCTCTCTCTCTCTCTCTCTCTCTCTCTCTCTCTCTCTCTCTCTCTCTCTCTCTCTCTCCTTCTTTTTTTCTTCTTTTTCTTGAAAGTAGCCAATCTCTTTCTCTAGTTTAATTCCCTCCATTTGCCAAGCTCTCCTCTCCTTAGTATCTCTGCTGTCGACGCCTCTTCCCTTCACTACTATTAATGGTGTCTCCCCTGTAAATATCTCCATTGTTTCAGTCTATTATAACAGGTAAGAGAATAAGAACCTATGTGGTTCGAGCCTAGGTGGCGGGCCTTGGTGGCGGAGCCTTAGTGGCTGAATCGAGCCTTGGTGGCGTCTCGGCCTTGGTGGTCTTGGGTTCGACACATATGCAGGTCGCTCAGAGATGTCAGCTACAATTCTAGCATATAACCCAAAAAATATGGGCATTAGTTGTGTTGGGTTTTTGCACCCAAAGCGGTGAGCCCAAATCTTCATCAAAACGCAGCAACATTACAGCAAAAGAGGGGTTACGCAACCACTAAGGATTACAACAATAATTCGATAGAATCGAGAAGAAATTAATAATTTTCATAATATAACCAGCAAAACAAGAATCGAGATGATAGGCTCAGGGCACTAAATTTGGATTTGCTTATTTGTAAAATACAAAGGGAATTTTTGCAGATAAATAAAAATACATGGGGTTTCTTTGTAATTATCTCCCTAAATAATGAATCATATAAAGTATCTTAAAAAGAAAAAAGGTAATTGACTTGAAACACCCCCAAGTTATGGAAAATTAGTTGAAAACTTCCTTGTGTTAATAAAGAAAGAAAGAAAAAAAACACCCTGTATTTTTTACAATAATGCGCATTCTCCCCATCATTTGTTCTTGTTAACGACATTAAAATTTTATATCTTTTACCAATGATACCCTTATGTTATTTGAAATTATTTACACCCTTCCTTTCCGTTTGTCGCACTTAACGGCATTAAACATTTTATTGAGTTACCTATTATACACTCGTTATAATAGCAACTGATCTTCTTTTTTTTTTGTATGGTAAGAGCGATGAATTATTATCAATTAAAATAAATCGATTACAAGTACAATCATTTCTATCGACATTAATATCGAACAAAGAATATTTCAATAATTATAACATGCTCAATAACACCTACTATTACAGTAGACAATAACTCCTACTATGCAGTAGACCAACCCCTGCTATATAGGAGACAACATCCCACGTACCTAGCGGGGTTCGAATCCATGACCTCTAAAATCATGGGGTCTCAACTTCACCGACTAAACTAGGCCTCATTGGGATAATAGCAACTGATCTTCAATAACTAAAAAATGAGCAGACCGGATTTTAAACTTTAAAATATATTTTTATTTATATATATCACCATTACATATATATAGTACAACATATATTATAAATCAACAAATCACTGCCTCTGTGAGCGGCAACGGGCACCACCTAGACTCTCCGCTACGGTGACCTCGACCTTGGAGGATCACCATGAGGTCGCCGCTCCCTTCTAAAGGGGGCTACGTGATGTCGCCGTCGTCACCCACTTCTTTGGGTGATCGACGTCTCCCAGAGTCTACAGGGGTGACGGCGCGACGCCCAGATGCAGGACACAGGCATTGCTTTGTCCCCTTCGGACTTAACAATGGTTGTCATTGCCAGGCTGCACGACAGCGTGTAATGGTGGTGGCCAAAGGCGAGCGATGTTGGAAAGAAAAAAGGGAAAAAAATGAAAGAGGGGAAAAATTATTTCTAATTTTTAAAAACTTAAGTAAAATAATTTATTTTTTAAAATATACAAAATAATTATTGAAATTTTAGTTTAAATACAAATAATAATTTTAATTACAATATTATCTATGTAAATAATATAACTTAAATTTGACATAAATTTTTGGTTTTTTAACATTTAATTAATAGTTTGTATAGTAAATAATAATTTAATTTAGTTAATGATTATAATAATTATTATTAATTTGTATTTGTATTTATATAAATATGTAAATTTGAAAAGTAATTAATTTTTTATTGTAATTTGTGAATTTATATTTTAAATTTAAAAAATGTTATATACTTATTAGGTATTTTGATATTTAATTAGAATATTTAATAAATAAATATTGTTAAACTGAACAATATAAAAAAGGTCAAAGACAAGCCAAAGAACAAGCTTAAAAAAATGGTTTTAATGAAACAAAAGAGGGTATTTAAGTTATTATAACTTCAAAAAAAGTGAGAAAAGTATAAAAAATGATGCATTTTTGCACAAACCGCTTGTGTAACCAACCTCCCATTAGAAACTAATGGATGGGGAATTTTGCACAGTATCTTACAAAACAAGGGATTTGCATATTTTTAAAATATAGAGGGATTTTGAACAATTTCGCATAATATAGGGGGGTTTTATGTAATTTTCAGCTAAAAAAGATCAAAATTTTCAAATTTTTTTAAAATTGTAGATCTAAATTGCAAAAAAAATAAACCATGCAGGACAAAATTTGTCACCCCCTACAATACAGGATGAAAATTATAATGTTTTTTATTATTTTAGTTTATTTGTTTAGCACTGTCCTCGACACTACTTATGCTGGGAGGATATTGATCTGCGGTGTTTGAAATTATATATTTATTGCTCTAATTTGTTGAATTATGAACTTTATTAATTTATTTCCCTAAAGGAGTAATAATTAGGTGAACTTGAAAAAATATAATACCTTCATAGTCTAATTTTTAGCACAACCCTTGCAAAATTCCCATGTTGGTTTGTGGAGTTTAAAAAATATATTTTGAAAAGGCTCTAGTTTTTTCTATTAGGAGTAAAAGATAGTTGAATTATCAGCAAAAAATGAGTTGTTTTAAAAAAAATGCAATTTTCATTTATAATTTAAGGGGTAATTTTGGTCCTACACAAATTGATAGTAGCAATAGTCCTATAACTTTGTAAGTTTGGCAATTTTTGTCTCATTTAGCGGAAAAACCCTAATTATAAAAGGTCATGTGCCCAACACATGTATTAATTTTTTCAGTAAAAAAGACTAAAAATTGTCAATTTTTTTGAAATCATAGGACTGAATTGTACAAATTAATTCGTACAGAGTTAAAATTACCACCCTAAATTAAAGGGCAAAAATTACAATTGTTCCATATTGATTTCTATTATTTTACAAGAAATTTTGTGGCGCTATTAATATTATTTCTTTTAATTGAATTATCATGATAATCGGAGTGGTAAAATTTAAACCACAAAACAATCTTTTAATCTCTGATAAAATTCTTTTCATAATTAGTGCTTGTAACTTTGCAACTTAAACTACAAAAAAAATTTTACAATTTCGTTGCACTATAAATAATTATGGCTTAAAAATCATGGTAAATCAATAGTATTAACTACGATTAAATAAAATCAAAGCAAAAATTTAAATTTTTACCACGACTAATCAATATTCACCATAGTTTTTAGCAATAGCCAAATATTTGCCATTATTTTAATTAGTCATGACTAATGTTTTAGCCACATTTATAAAAACAACTAATGACCGTTAGAAAGTCATGATTAATTTGTATTTACCATAATTTTTTTAACTATAATAATTAACCGTAAGGAAAAATCGTATTACTGCTAGTGTTATAATTCAAAACCATACATTTATCTTGACTCTAACACAATTTATTACTAGAAGTCTACATTGTTTGAAAGGAAATCTTTAATAATCTATTAATTTTGAAGTCCTAAAATTTGCATGGATTGTTTGAGAAGGATCCATTATCTCAGATTAGTAAATTATTTTATATTTTAGTTAATATATAGTTATCGTTAAATATATATATATATATAGTTTTAAAACATAGATCATTCATTGATTGTGGAGTAACGAACAACTAGGAAAATTAACACAAACGCAAACTAAATACGAGCACACAAAAGGCGGTATTATTCATCAGTTGCTCATGGGAAGAAAACACTAGAGTACCCTGGTGGGTCTACTCGTAGGACCCTACCTTTATTTTGTATGGCTACCAACTTATATATGTAGACCACTTTTTCCGAACATAACTCCTCACTTCACCTCGGTGCAATTAGTGGAAGGGCTAATCTTGTAGGGAATATTGACGCCACATTGTTTAGGGACTCCAGCGGCCTTGTTGAGGTCGACATTAGCGTATGTGCCAGTAAGAGATTCCAAGCAGTTGCACACACTCTGACGATCTGGTGTAGTCTGTGCTGCAGCATAGAGACCCTTAACTCCACTGCAACACTTGCCTAGAGGGCCTTTGTTGGTGATATATGGCAGGCATGGGTTCAGGTATGAAACCACCGTGTTGCAGCCTATTGCTGCCTCACTGCGAGGGGCAACTGCCACGACCAAGGCGGCGATGAGGACAATGCACATTGACTTGTTAACTCCAGCCATTGTAATTAGACGATCTCGAGTGACTTAGTGTTGTGTTCTAGCAATAGGAGAGTAGGTAAGTTTTGGTGTGTGGAGAAAACCTGTAAGTTGTAGTGTTTATATAGAGAAAATTGAGCAAAGTATTGACAGATCCAACAGTGGCAAATTCATGTAGTTGGTACTTGGCAGGTAATCCGCAAAGGGTCTGTTAATTTCTGTAGATCAACAAGAAAGGCCAACGGCCGGCAGTAATTCAGGCAGCGTGCTTGACATGCATTAAGTCACAGCATAATGTGGCCATTTTGTGGGGAAAAAAAAGAACTCTTTCAGGTGCCAAAAGGAGTTGAAGAAACCAAGACCTTATACAAATTATTAGATAGTCTCGCCACTCCACTAAGTGCATTACTTGCTTATTTTGCTAAATAAATCAGTACTTAACACTAATAAATAAGTGAAACTGGAAATAAGGAGAAGGAAAAAGATAACCAATAAATATTCTTACAGTGATGAAATAATTTTTGAATAATGTTTTAACACTGATGTTCAGAATATCTTGGACAGTCTTTTTATATGTCTGATAACATCACATTTGTATATTTCTTTATGACTTTTGTGTCGTGTTTTTTTTTTTATGTACTTTTATGTGTTGTTATTTATGATATATTGTTTGGTGCTTATATTATTTTACTTGGTTATATTTTAATTTTTATTATCAGGATATATAGGACGATAATGATTCATAATATTTGATTTTGAGATGTTTTTAACATATTTTTTTTTATTTTACATACATGTATAAATAATATTTTATTTAATAAAATAATCAAGTGGTGTACTTGGTGTATTTGAGTTTCAGTTTCAAGTCCTCTAGCAACAGAAATGGGATTTTTTCCTCCAAAAATCCGTAAAATTAATGGTGAGATAAAGAGGGACAAAAAATAATGGAATTTATAAACTTAAGGGACTAAATCTGATGAGAGGAAAACATGATGGATCAAATTTGGATAGGTGGTATAATTGAGAGACCAAAAATGATGTTTACCCATTATAATAAATAAAACATTTAATCCTAAAAACTAAAAATTATGTGCACCTTCCCATACCCTTTTCTCCAACATTCCCTTCTCCAGCCAACTACTCACTACCAAAAAAAAAAAAAAGGCCTTACTGGGACGGATTTGTGGATGGCTAACATCCATCCCAAAAATGGTTCTAAATTTGGACCGTTTTGGGATGACTTTGGACGGAATTGGGACGCAACATCTTGCTCTAGTACTCACTATCCACAATATAACAAGGTCGTACCAAAATCAGTCCCAAAAAAAGACAAAAAATAGTAAACGTCCAGACATCAAACTATGTTGGGTATACTCTTTGACAAGATGGGGATCTAGATGTTGAGCCCCGACCAGCCATCGGCTGCTGATGCCCAAGCTAAGGAGTCCACGCAACAAGAAGACGAAGAAGCTGCAAACTCTTAGCCACCGTTAGATTAACATTTAAATTTTAATGTTTTTATTTTGAAATTCGAATTGCACTGGATTTATATTATTTTGAACTTATTTCGTATGGAAGCATTTTTACTAACCATATTAAATTTCGAATTGTGAATTGCCTTCTCTTCAATTACATTACAATTTCGCCCAACAAAAAATAAAAAAAACAAGAGAAATTATTATTTTTTAAATTAACTAAAAATTGACGAAATTTGAAACGACATTCCGTCACAAATAAAAAAACAAAACATGTCCAACGGTTGGCCCAAAATTCATCCAAAAACATTCAAAAAAATATGTTCGATTTAAAAATTACGTCCCAAGTCATCCGTAAGTTGTCCCAAACTTATTTTCAAAATTATTCGTCTAAAATGGAATTTGGGACGACTTTCCATCGCGCCCCCCCCCCCCCCCAAAAAAAAATCGTCCAAAATGTGGTCCCAAAATCCATCCCAAACCATCCAGACTATCCGAACTTATTTTTCAATTATTCGTCCTTAGGACGGCTTTAATAGGGCGTCCAAAATGCCATCCTGAAATTTGGGACGGCTTTAGCAAACCGTCCAAAATGTCCAAAATATTTTTCGATGGGGGTGTTTTAGGATGGACATTGTTTTGTCCCAAAAGCGTCCCGAAAGTCGTTCCAAAAATGAAATTGGATGTCAATTCATTTCAAATCCGTCCCAATAAACCTTTATTTATTTTTCTTTTTTGTAGTGAATTCACTGCACCTCTTTGTTCATTGTTTTCGTGTCTCTTCTCCCTCTTCGTTCCTTGCTCTGACGAATGCCAACCAACACCGTGCTTTCACAGTAGTTTCTCCTCACCTTCTTCAGCTTTTTCCCCCTTATCAGTTTGTATTTTCATTCAATCCATTTCAAATGGGCTCATATTCTTTATATCCTCATTTGAAACTAACATTTCATCTCTCAATTTCTTCCTCTGCTGCGCACCAACCTTCTGACCACAGCTTCGCTATTGCCAACCCGTCATTTCCCCTCAACCAACTTCCATTTCCAAATTCACTCTCTCTCATATGGGTTTCAGATTTTAACTTCATATGGGCAGTCGGATCCCTAAATCTCAATTTGTGTCAACTTCATATGGGTTTTAGAATTCACTCCCCACAACTTCTTTTTTTGGGTAAATTGCATAACACCCCCCATGTATTTTAAGGAAATAGTGCGAAACCCCATATGTTTCTATTTATAGGTAAAAAAACCACCCGTGTTATTTAAATACAGCAAAAATCCCCTCTCTATTAGAAACTAACGGAGATTGTTTAACACTTGCTGATTGCGTGAGTGGGCTTCATTTTTTATCTTTTTGAGAATTACTCTAGGTGCGCAAATGTCAATTTTACCCCTTTTTTGTCCTTTACATATATTTTAATAGATTATATACTATTAATGAATTTAAATTATTATTTAATCTAAATATATTTTAATAAATTATATTATTTTATAAAATATATTAATTAAATTCCAGAACACCTAAAAAATATAAAAATTTTATAAATTTAAATTTAAATTAAAAACTCATAACACAGAAATATAATACACTAAAATTTAATTTTTAAATTTAAATAATTATATAATATATAAATATAAAATAATTATTTCAAATTCTTAAATAATTATATAAATATAAATTAATTATTTTAATTTTATATTAGTAATTAATTATTTTAATTATGTATAAATTATATATATTAATATAAAAATTACATATTTCATTATTTTATTTTTAAAAAATTAAAATAAAATTTTACCCCTCTGGCCGTCGGCCGCCATTGACGGCGGCCACCGCGCCCAAAGAAGTGGGCGACCATCGTCGCCCTCTCATTTAGGCGGTCGTCGCCCTGAATTTGAGCGACGACCGTCGCCCGAATCGGGGGTGGGGGAGGGGGCCGGCACGTCGCCTTTTCATTTGGGCGGCCTTCGCCCTAGATCTCGGAGACGACGGTCGCCTAAATGAGTGGGCGACGGCTGTCTTCGGGCGACGCCTTTGAAGGGGCGGCGGTGGCCCCCTTCTTGCGACCCATGAGGTTTGGGCAGCAATGTTTCACCACCCAAATTCTGGGCGGTGATGCGTCGCCGCCAATAGAGGCGGAGACATTCCCCACCACAGCGCCGCCACCTCTATATATATATATATATTAAGTAAAAATGTATATATAAATAAAAAATATATGTATAGTATATGTATATGTTTATATGTATAATTATATATATAAATAAAAAATATAATTCTAAGTTACTTCAAATTTGGACCGTTCATTTTTTTACTAGTAAGATCAAAGGTTGTCATTTTAAGGGTATAACGGGCAATTTGGTAGAAAATTTAACAGTGTTAATCACAATTAACGGAAGGGGAGAGTGTGCACAATTTTTCAAAACACAGGGGGTTTTTTGCCTATTTTTTTAACACAGGAGGGTTTTTAGCTAAATTTTAAAAATAAATGGGGTTTTATGCAATTTATCCTTTTTTTTTAATTTGTTTTTTATGTCAGCTTTCTATTAGGATACCACATATTTAATTCGAACCTAATTGGCAATTGGAACCTAAACTCCTATTTGTCCGGCCAAAAGTTGACAATTTTTTGTCAAAAGAACTAAAATTATCATTAAATTAAAATTTACAAAATAAAATTATCAGTCCAATACTTAGAAATTAATTTTTCCACCTCTTTTACATACATGACTAATTTTGCAAGTTTATCTTTTCTTTTTAATTATCGAACTTGGTAGTGAGATTTCAATTGAAAAGCAATCTTTTCAATCTCTCATAAAATTCTTTTAAATAATTAGTGCTTGTGAGATTTGCAATTTACAATTCAAAAGTATGCATTTTCCTTGCTCTATTACTAGACTGTCGGAGTAGGGACTCTTTAATAAGTTATTAATGTTTAAGTGCCAAAATTTGCATGAAATGTTAGTCATAAATTCTCCATCTTAAATTCGCATATTATTTTAAGTGAACATATTATTTTATAGGGTTAAATACAGTTACCATCCCTGAAGTATTCACCCTATATTAATTACCTCTTGAAGTATTAAAACCTTCAAAAAAAAACCCTGATCTTTGTTTTTAAAGTTTGAAATGTCCATTTTACCCTTAATACGTGCATATATATATATATATATATATATATATATATATATATATTAAATTAAACAAATATACAATTAATAAAATCAAAAGGGCTGATAAACTAATAAAAATATAAAATCAATATATATTTATCATACATATTTTTATATATATGATAATTATGTCAATATGGTAATTTTATGCATGTATAAATTTATTTTTAACTTGGTTTGACAAACAAATAAAATTAAAAGAAAATGTCACAAGTACTTTAGGATCACAAAATAAAAAGAGTTCAATGAACAAGTGAAATTAGATTAGCAAATAGTGATTTTGGCATTTTAAAATTACTTTACTTTTTCTTTTAGAAAAAAGCAATTTATGTAAGGGTAAAATAGGCATTTCAAACTTTAAAAACAAAGGTCGGGGTTTTTTTTTTAAGGTTTTAATGCTTCAGGGAGGTAATTGATATAGGGTGAATACTTCAAGGGTGGTAACTGTATTTAACCCTATTTTATATATCACTTAATATATATTAATTGTGTTCTTAAAATATGAAACATATACGTATGTAATTTTATTATTTTCCCACCTTAGATTATTTATTGATTGTGGATCTAATGAATTAACAACTTGTAGTATAAGAAAATGAGTCAATAGCAACGAAAAAAATTAGCATTGAGCTAATTAACAAATCAAATTCTTATTGTTTTTGCATTTAATATGATAAATTTACTTGCTAACGAATTTATCAACGAAAATTTAATTGCTAATGAATTTAGCCACAAATTATTTAAAAATATATTATATAATATGTAACAACGAAATTAGTACTTATTAATTAGCTCAATGATGATATCAACATCAAATTTACTCGTAACACAAATTTAGTCCAGCGACCTTGCTGAAATCGACACCTTTGCATGAGCTGGCGAGAGATTTCAAGCAGCTGCACACAGTTTGACGATCAGGTGCGTCATACAGACCCTTAACTCCACTGCGACAACTGCCTAGAGGACCTTTGTGGTCCACATAGCCTGGATTCATGGATGAAACCCCCGTGCGGCACCTTGTAGCCGCCTCGACTCGAGGGGCAACTGCCACAACCAAGACGGCGGCAATGAGGACAATGCACATTGGCTTGATGATTCCGGCCATTGTAACTAGAGGAATCTGAAATGACAGGAATACAAAGGGCTTAGTGTTGGTTTCTAGCCATAGGAGAGTAGGCAAGTTTTGGTGTGGAGAAAACATGTAAGGTGGTAGTGTTTATATAGTGAAAATTGAGCAAAATATTGATAGATCCAACCGTGCCAAATTCATGTGCATGTAGTTGGTAGTTGTGGCGGAATATTAATTGTGTAGTGCAGGTGATGGGCAATTAATTAGGAGTTGCTGTCAAATAGGACAAACATGAACAAAAAAGTCCAAAAATTCATGCCACGTACTAGAAAAGCATTAATTCACAGCATATTGTGGGGTCTATATTTTCAATATTTCCTGATGACTTAGCAGTTTTTGGGTGGATGGGTCTGCTAAATTAAGGAGCCTTAGAAAACAGGTTATTACTTACAAGTTATGATTTATCCAATCATGGGCTCTAAAACCTGTAATATTTTTAGCATTGTACAATTAGGCCATTGGACGCAGGAATTGCTTTCAAACTCACTCGGTGCATTCTGAATTTCGATTATTAATAACTTGTTGAGGAGGAATATTTAATAAATACATTTGAATTTTTTTCACTAAGACTTATATATATGTTACTTATCAATTTTTAATCTATATATGTAGGATGTTTTATCACAAAAATACTTTATATATATTATACTAAGTCGATTGACAAAAATATATATTTGTTTTAAATTGAAATACTGATTAGAATCCTATATTTTATCTCTTTATCTTGAGATTGTTTGTGGGTTGAAAAGTCCATTAAATATGACTGTTTATGGGTTGTTCAGTAGGTTAGTTGTCCTAATAAATTATTGCAAAGGTTCAGTGCTAGAGTTGTTGTGGTCAAATACTCTCTTTTCGGGTGCAGTGGCCACTTTCCTGTCGGCATGCATAAAAGAAGTTCGTGAGTAAATTTTAAATTTTAATTATTTTTATGAAGTTTGTAAATCTACAAATTTCACTTATTCAAATATTTATGTAGGAAGTTTTGGTCGTCCGCTTTAAAGAATGAAGGTATTCATTGACTACTACAAAAATAGGCAGACGGCACCTGGAGCGGAAGCAGGTCGAGGTGGTCATGGTAAGTTCTTCAATATTTTTTTATAAATTAAGTTTTAGTTATTTAATAATAAATTTTATTATTTATGATTAAAATTTTATTTAATAATTTTTAGAAGATCTATTAGACGCTGCTCAAGGAACGTGCCTCTCGACTCGCTCCTGGAGAGGCGGCCTTAGAAGTTGGCAGGCCTCAGTTGTTCAAGAGGATCAGCTGTGGGCTGAGGCTACTGACGGGCGGAAGCGGGGACAAGTTTCCGGCATGGGCTCTGACGCATTGTTGTCAAATGCCGCCCGCTCATCTTCGTCCAATGTTGCTCCATTGCAGACTGAAACTCGATAAAATAATGTTGGTCTTGAGTGCATTGTTCGTAAAAAATGGGATGTAACAAATATTCCTAAGGTGCAACTAACCACTAACGCACTAGTAGAGAGAGCAATGCACCCGAGGATGTTGTAGACCCCGAGCCTTCCGATGAGCCATAAGCATTAGATTATAATTTGTTTTAATTTTTAGGGGAAATTGCATAACATCCCCCTGTGTTTTGGTGAAATAGCGTGAAATTCCCATGTGTTAATTTAATAGGCAAAAAACCCCCTGTGTTTTATAAAATACAGCGAAAAACCCCCTCTCCGTTAAAAACAAACGGAGAGTGGCTTACGCCTTTTGTGAGAGTGGGCTTCATTTTTTACCTTTTCTATGATTACTTTAAGTATATAAATATCTATTTTGCCCATTTCTTTCATATCTAATGATATTTCAATTGATTTATTTATATATTAATTAATTTAAATTATTTATTGAGTTCAAATATATTATAATAAATTATATTTATTATGAGATATATTAACTTAAATATAAAATAACTAAACAGTATTTAAAATTTTTAATTTAAAAAACACAATACAATGTAATATAACAAAATTATTTTTAAATTAATAAGAAATAATTAAAAATTCACTTATAATAATTATATATTATAATTAAATTAAATTGTTATTAATTATTAATAAAATTTACTTAATTTTAAATATACTAATTAATATCAATAAATTATATTAATTATTTTTAAATTATATTATTTATTATATATTTTATTTAAAATATTTTTTATTTTGAAAAGTTAAAATTTGTTTGGTTCTTCTTCTCCGTCGCCGGCCACGTCGTCGCCGGCGACGACGCCAGGTGATGGGGGGGTGTCGCCCTGGATTTGGCCGCCTCCCCTTCTAGAAGGGGGCGGCGGAATGGGGGCAACGCGAGGTCGCCCCATTTTTGCAAGGCGACCTCAGCGTCGCCCTTCGTACCGGAGACTCCTGGTGATGGGGGGGGGGGGGGGGGGGCGTCGCCCTGGATCTGGGCGACGCCCCGTGGATTTAGCCGCCGCCCCTTTCAGAAGGGGGCGACGCGAGGTCGCCCCGTTTCTTGCAGGGGGACGCCAACGTCGCCCTCTGTAAACAGAGGGCGGCAAGCGACGGCGACGGCGGGCGACGGCGACGGCGGGCGACGTCGGCGCCGTCGCCGGTGAAACACATATATATATATATGGAATATATATGTATATATAACAGTGTATATATATTATATATATTGTATATATACATAAAAATATATATTTAAATTACTTAAGATTTGGACCGTTCATTTTTTACATTTAAAGATCAATGGTTGTTATTAAAAGGGTATAACGGTCAATTCTGTAAAAATTTAACGCCGTTAGTGTTTGTCTAACGGAGGGGGAGAGTATGCAATATTTTTAAAAACACTGGGGGTTTTTAGCTTATTTTTTTAACATAGGGGGTTTTTAGCTAAAATTTAAAAACACAGGGGGGTTTTATGCAATTTACCCTAATTTTTAATTTATGCACTTTGTGAAACGACGACATTTACTTTTTGGCAAACTTATATTTTTTGTCCTATAACTTGAAGCTATTAGCAGTTTTTTTTTAGAAAAATAAAATTCAGTCCAGAACATTTCATTTTTTATTATTTTTTTTGGAAAATTTAATCCTGTATTGAGAATTTTTGTCCTAACGACCAATAGTTACATAACAAATTAAAATGAGATTTTTACCGTGTGAGGAGGATCAAGGGGAGGCCGGCTTCGAGAATTCAAGCATACAAAAAAAAAAAAAAAATGCAAATGTTAAGATGCAATCCTTAGATAAATTTGGTAGGATGTTGGATGATGTGAGTGAATCAGATGGATATTTGAAAATTTAAATTTTTATTTAGTGGACATGTATCGAATTATGTTTCTTTTTTTAGTTTTGATAAAGTTTTTTTATGTTTGAATTTTATAAATTTTTAGTTGTTTATTAAATATAATTTTAATATAAAACATTTTATGTCAAAATTAGAAACAAAAAATATTGTAAAACAAAAAAAAAAAAACTTCATTGCAAAATCGCAAGAAACGTATTACAATTTTGCCATAAATTTTTGTTGCACATGTCAATGCGAAATTTGCCGTGGGTCATTGCATGAAATGTTTGCAATGAAATAAGATAGTCCAATAAAATTGCCGCAAATCTTGCAACAAAAATGTTATCACAAAGTCGTTGGAAAAATATAGTAAATTCTGCTGCAAATGTCGTTGTAATCCATTGCAAGATTTTTTAAAAGTTTTGGCAACGCAATTTGCAACGAATCTTTGCAACGTGCAATATCTGTGGCAAAATTTGTCACGGACAGGAAAAATCGATGAAACTATAGCATTAGTACTTATAGCAACAGGAAAGTTTTCATTGCAATTTACTATAACAACATTATTTTGCAATGGATTTATGCAAAATTCATGACAAATATCCGTTGCTATAGTACTATTTTTGTATAGTACAATAATGAATAAACACAAAAGATTCGCACTTTATATATAGTATAGATATAGATTAGTACCAGTGAGATTTGTAACTTTCAATTCAAAAGTACGCATTTTTCTTCGCTCTAAGAAGATGTATTCTTATATTAAAGTCCAAATTGTCAAATGGACTCTTTAATTAGTTATTAATTTTTAAATGGCAAAATTTGCACGGAATGTTGTCTGGATCCTCTATCTTAAATTAGCATATTATTTTATATGTTACCTAATATATATATATATATATATATATATATATAATATATATTATACTATGTGCGTAAAATCTGAAATTATGTATGTAATTATTTTAAATTGGGGGAATTGCTAATTGGATTTTTTTTCGATTATGCCCAATCAGCACTTATGTGGCATGGGATTTTTGCAACTATGCCCAGTCAGCAATTCCCCAAATTTAAAAAGCCCTAAAAATATTTATTTCAGCAAAACTCGACCACTTTTTAGATTTCGATGGCCAAATTGCTGCAATTGCTTAAAAAATTTAATTCTATGGTATAAATTGTCACCCTTTTATATACAATTATTGTTTTGTCACTACCCCATACATACAGGACAGTAAATATAATTAGGCCTATTTTTTTCCAACTTAGATAAGTTATTGTGGGCTTAATGAACAATTGACACTACAGGAAAATGAATCAATAAAAATGACAAAAATTAACAACGAACAAATTAGAATGTAAAAATATATTAAACATATATATTATTAATAATTTTTTTATTTGATAATTAGCTCGACGCCGATATTAGTATCAATTTTTTTTATTGTTATTGAATTATTTTCTTGTAGTATAAGAAAAATAAAACAAATGCAAATTAAATACAAGCATATAAAAAGGTAGTATTTGCTACATTAATTGATTGATTCAACTGATTGGACAATAGTATATCATGGGAAGAGAACACTACATTCACTCTGGGTGGGCCTACTCCAAGGACCCAACCTTTATTTTATGCATATGCCTAACGACTTACACATGTAGACGGTAATTTTTTCGAACATAACTCGTCAGTTCACCCTGCAAAACAACCAATTCACAAAAAGTTATGAATACATCGGCCTTCTTACATACAATAATTGAAATAAATTAATAACTGTTACAGAAAATATAACAAAAGAGATGGAAACAAGACACAATGTACATACTTTGAGCAATCAGTGGAAGGACTAATCTTGTAAGGAATATTGACGCCACATTGTACGGGGAGTCCAGCGGCCTTGCTGAGGTCGACATCTTTGTATGAGCCGGCGAGAGATTTCAAGCAGCTGCACACGCTTTGACGATCTGGTGTAGTCTTGGCTGCGCCATACAGACCCTTAACTCCACTACAACAACTGCCTAGAGGGCCTTTGTTGGTCACATATGGCAGGCATGGATTCAGGTACGAGACCACCGTGCCACAACCTATAGCCGCCTCGCCTCAAGGGGCAACTGCCACAACCAAGACAGCGCGCAATGAGGACAATGCACATTGGCTTGATGATTCCGGCCATTGTAATTCGAGGAATCTGAAATGACAGGAATACAAAGGCTTAGTGTTGGTTTCTAGCAATAGGAGAGTAGGCAAGTTTTGGTGTGTGGAGAAAACATGTAAGGTGATAGTGTTTATATAGAGAAAATTTAGCAAAATATTGATAGATCCAACAGTGGCAATTTCATGTGCATGTAGTTGGTTGTTGTGGCGGAATATTAATTGTGCAATCATAGTGCAGGTGATGGGCAAACATGAACAAAAAAGTCCAAGAGGCGGCAGTAATTCAGGCCACGTACTAGAAAAGCATTAATTCACAGCATATTGTGGGTCTATGTATTTTCAATTTCTGCAGATGACTTAGCAGCTTTTTGTTGGATGGCTCTACTAAATTAAGGAGCCCTAGAAAACAGGTTATTACGTACGACTTGTGGTATATCTAATCATGGACTCTTACAACCTGTAATATTTTTAGCATTGTACAATTAGGCCATTGGACGGAAGAATTGCTTTCAAACTCACTCGGTGCATTCTGAATTTCGATTATAAATAATTTGTCAGGGAGGGATATTTAATAAATATATTTGAATTCCTTTTATTAAGACTTATATGTTACTTATCTTATCAATTTTGAATCTATGTAGAATGTGGTATCCAAAAAATACTTTATATATACTATACTAAGTCGATTGACAAAAATATATATACAGGACACGTGCACTGCATGTGGATGATTGTATTTATCTATATATTGTTTTAAATACTTTAATTTTTTAAAAGATAGTTGTTAAAGTCATTAATATGTTATGAAATCTGAATTGTTATAAAAAAAATTAAATGTGTAAATAGAGTAAGCTCTAAAGTTACAGACCAAAAATATAATTTTGCCTTTATGTTTTAAGTAAGAATAATTTTGTTGGACAAATTATTGTCCCCAAAAATGTATTTTTCCAAATCACAAGAATGTTTACAACAAATATCATATAAAACATAATAAATATTTGGGACAAATTTTGGAGATGAAAACTATAAAAAGATATTTGGGTTAACTTTTGGAACGATAGTCATCGCAAATTCTGTCAGAATATTTTGGGATAGAATTTGTGACCAATTCGGTCCCAAATTCCATCCAAATTCATTTCAATCTTGAAAACAATTTGGCATGGTTTCTATCTCTCAAAAAATTCTTTAAATAACTAGGAAGTATCACGTGCATTTAAAAATATATATTAGATGTGATTGTAGAATTTATTAGTTGACTAAAAATATTAAAATCATAATTTATTTATATTCCTATTGTTGAATCATTAGTATATAAATTAATGCAAGCAAAAAATGCATGTATGGAATAAATGATGAGAAACAAAAAAATGAGGGGCTCGACTCACTTGAAATGGAGGTGGTGAAATAAGTGCTAGAAAATAAAAATAAATGAGTGAAAAAGACCGTTATTGCTTAATTTTGTATACAATAGGAGATTAATACAAAATCAAAGCTCTAAATACGAAATTAAAATGCTCCTTTTAACTAACATGATAATGCAAAAGTAATTGTAGTAGGTAGACTCAAAAGTGAAGAGTATATGAATCAGACTGTGTCTCCTGATCGGACCTTTTGATCGTGTAAATTGTGGGAATATAAACATGTGAATGTATGAACGTCCTTTGCTCGTTGGGGAAGCACTCTATTTATAGACAACCACAAGGTTGGGGGAGAATGTTGAATCTCCCTAGATTTGGTGCTGAGTCCCAACGATTGGCTTATTCCCTCGATTTGAGGGAAGCTAAAGGATTCCCCAACGATTTGGGGGATTCTTGAAGTATGTTGTGTATCTAGTGGGGGATAAAGATATTGTCATGTTTGATTTTCTGGAAGGTGGTTGAGAAAATTTTCCCAGTTGGAGTCCAATCTTTTTAAGGTTCATAGTATTTCTTTTTAGGGCGCCATGTGTCCTTGAGGGGCTGATGGTCCTTCTCCAATTTCGTTAGGGGACCTCTGGATTTCCTACATGGTCGCCATGTGAAGAACCTTTGAATTGGCTGGGAGCAAGACTCTAAGCCTCCTTGTGAGCTTGTGAGACTTCTTGGATCAGAACCATGTTGAACTTGGACCATCTAGACTTTTAATTTTTGGGACGTGTGTCTGTTTCTCTACCTCTTGGGCCTAGTCCCAAACTCGTACCCTAGGAAGCACCATGGTCTTTGGAGTTTTTTCTTTTTTTAGGCTTCTTGGCCCTTTTTGGAGCAACATATTTTTATACACATCATAAATATTTTTTTAAAAAGTTTGACAATAACTATTTTAATTGATGAGGAAATTATGTAATCTGTTATTTGTAACCCATTTCTAAATTTCATTGATAATATTAAATAAAAGATTTATTCCTTAAAATTGAATTTTTTTACTTCGTATATAATTAATTATTATGTTTAATGAATTTATATTAAAAAAAATAATACAAAAATAAAATATAATAAATAAAAGATTCAATAAAAAAATAAACAAATGAAGTTCCGTATTTTTGGATTTCTTTATAAGACCTTTCAATTTAATAAAATTGAACAAGTTTTATTTTTAATTTCAATTTTCTTTTTTTTTTTAATTTTGTTTTATGTTTGTTATATTATTCATTGTTTAAGTAATTCGGACAAATTAGAAATACCAAACACTTTTATGGTTTTAGCTCATTATTTCTTCTCTAGGAATGTCGACTACGATCATGTTGAGAAGTTGTATCTCGCACCGGCTATTTTGCCATTGGTTTGCCCAACATTGCGGTTGAATGAAATTCTAATTTTTCATTAAAAACATATACTTTTCTATACTTTGATTTTTATAACTAATTATTACTTAGAGATAATTATATTTACACCCTGTAACCTCTAGCTTGTTTATAGATATAACCCATGTCTTTTTTTTAATTACACATATACACCACCAGGAACGTCAAAATTCTTTATACATTGTGTACCCCCTAAAAATATCAACAACATTACACAACTACCCTTATTATTTGGCTATTGGTAGTGGTTAATGTAATTATGCCAAAGATAGGGATGATTTGTGTAAACACGCCATATATTAAGGGGTATAAATATAATTAGTCCTCTAATTTATTATTAAAAAAGTACACAGTAAGGATGCGCATGTCTTCTCACAATAGTAATAAACACTCAAGAGATTATCACTATTATATATTTAATCATAAGTTGTACTTAGTAGTATTATTTTATCTCCAATATATTATGGTAAAAATAAAAAATACATGAAAATATAATCTCAAAATAATTTTCTACAACTAATATTAAAATAAAATCAATTAGTAAGAAGTCACCCATGTTAAATTTTTTGAAAGCATTTCAAATTTCATAAAAATTGATAATTTTTATTTAAATTTTTCATGATATTTATTTTTCATATATATATATATATATATATATATATAGTTTTTAATTTTATTATTTTATATATTATCCAATGCTATTCATTTTAAGTTATATTATGTCCTCATAAAAATATTTTTAAAGCATTTAAAAATATCTTCTAATAAATTAATTGTGTAGACATATGATTAGTCGATTTCTATAGTACGATATATTTATTATTGTTTAAGTAGATTACATGTATTAGAACCCTTAAATAGTCTTCTTTTAATAGAATTTTACACTTTTATAACTAAATTTTAAGTAAAAATATGGATGTCTTTTCACAATAGAGAACAAACACATGAGAGATTCACGCTTGTATATATAGTATAAATATAGATTAACAGAATTTTATACTTTTATAATAATTTTTTTCATCATGATAAAGGTTACTTAAATAAGGTATAAATATTTTTTAACAAATGAGGAACAAACACATAAAAAATTCATACTTTTATATACACTATGGATATAGATATAGATTAGTGCTAGGGAGATTTGTAATTTTCAATTCAAAAGTATGCATTTCTCTTTGCTCTAACAAGATGTATTACATCATATTAAAGTCCACGTTGTCAGAGAAGGAACTCTTTAATTAGTTATTAATGTTTAACTGTCTTACAACATATTAAAGTCTAAATCTGGATTCTCCACTTGAAATTTGAATATTATTTTATACGATAAATTATATTTTGTTATTTGAATTATATTTATTTATATATTTTGGCATCAATTTTTTTTTGTCTACTTATTATTTTAATTTTTTGAAATTTGTACTTTGCCATATATGACCATTGTTAATTTTTCTGTCGGAAAAACATCACATGCTGTGCATATACGAAAAATATCACATTGCATAACCATTAAATATCATATGTGCATTGCATGTGATGTTTAAAAAAAAAAAAACTTTAAATGAAAAACAGTTATAAATGACAAAGTGCAAAATTTCTAAGTTGGGATTGTAAGTTGACACAAAAAAATACTCAGATGTCAAAATGTAAAACAATTATAGTTTGGATGACAAAATGTAGTTATTGCATGTGATGTTTAAAAAAAAAAACTTTAAATGAAAAACAGTATAAAATGACAAAGTGTAAAATTTCATAAAGTTGGATTGTAAGTTGACACAAAAAAATACTCAGATGTCAAAATGTAAAAACAATTATAGTTTGGATGACAAAATGTAGTTAGCCCTATTTTATGTGTCACATAATATACATATATATATTATCATTATTATTTATGCAAAATATGCAACTATGTATGTAATTATTTTTTTCCAGCTTAGATCAGTTATTGATTGTGGATCTAATGAATAACTAACAATACAACAAAATGACTCAATAGCAATGAAAAAAAGCTATATCTAGCAAATTAGAATGTAAAAATATATTAGATAATGTATATTAACAACAAAAATTTTATTTATTAATTAGCTCAATACTGAAATTAACATTAAATATATTGACTATTATTAAACTATTTTCTTGTAGCGTAAGAAAATAACAAAAATACGAATTAAAAACGAGCATATAAAAAGGCGGTGTTTGCTACATTGATTTATTCAACTGATTGGACAATAGTACATCATGGGAAGGGAACACTACATTCACTCTGGTGGGCCTACTCGAAGACCCAACCTTTATTTTATATGCCTAATGACTTATACAAAATAGCATATAAAGACGCAATTTTTCGAACATAACTCGTCAGTTCACCCTGCAAAACAAAAAAAAAATCACATAAAAATAACTGAAATAAATTAATAATTGCTACAGAAAAAATAACAAAATAGATGAAAACAAGACAAGTACATACTTTGAGCAATCAGTGGAAGGGCTAATCTTGTAGGGAATGTTGACGCCACATTGTCCAGGGAGTCCAGCGGCCTTGCTGAGGTCGACATCTTTGTATGAGCCGGCGAGAGATTTCAAGCAGCTGCACACGCTTTGACGATCTGGTGTAGTCTGGGCTGCCCCATACAGACCCTTAACTCCACTACAACAACTGCCTAGAGGGCCTTTGTTGGTCACATATGGTAGGCATGGATTCAGGTATGAAACCACCGTGCCGCCTATAGCCGCCTCGCTGCAAGGGGCAACTGCCGCAACCAAGATGGCTGCGATGAGAACAATGCACATTGGCTTGATAGTTCCGGCCATTGTAATAATTAGAATGATCTCAAATGACAGGAATACAAAGGGTTTAGTGTTGTTTTCTAGCAATAGGAGAGTAGGCAAGTTTTGGGGTGCGGAGAAAACATGTAAGGTGGTAGTGTTTATATAGAGAAAATTGAGCAAAGTGTTGATAGATCCAACAGTGACAAAATTCATGTAGTTGGTCGTTGTGGCGGAATATTAATTGTGCAATCACCGTGCAGGTGATGAGTAATTAATTAGGAGCTGCTATCAAATTGGACAAAGATGAACAAAAAAGTCCGACAGGCAGCAGTAATTCATGCCACGTACTAGAAAAGCATTAATTCACAGCATAATGTTGGTAATGTTGTGGGGTCTATATATGTTGAATAAGGAGCCTCAGAGAAACACGTTATTACGTACATCTCGTGGTTTATCAACTCATGGTCTCTAAAGCTATAATACTTTTGAGTGTTTTTTAAGTAGTAATATTTTGAGGCGAGAATTGTTTTCTAACTCGTTGAATATATTTTAAAATTTTGATTATAGATAATTTACGGCAAATGAATATCTTGAATGCGATTGAATTTTTTGACGAAATTTTGTATGTTACTTCTTTTTTTATGGATGATTATATTTATTTTGTTTATTTAAATACATTAAGTTTTTTAAAATATAATAGTAATAGTCGTAAATATGTTATAAAATCTGAATTCTTTTGAAAAAGAAAATGTGACTAATATTAACTATTTATTAAGTACTAATATAATCATTATTATATGATTTTGAGAATTTTGATGATTATGTTTTTTCAATTATTTTTATGCAATCATATATTGAGAACATATAAAAAAGTTTTTGACCTTTTACACAAAGTTTCGAGGAGTAAACTTTTCAGATGCAATTTTCTATTAAATCGATCATCCCTTGTGGGTTAGTTTGCAGTGTAGGGCATTTTTTTTTTTTTTATTTCTGTATATGCCACTACCAAAAATCTAGTCAGTTCGGAATGGAATTTTGAGACAATCATAAATCCATTGATCCCAATAACCCAGGTCCCAAATTGTCGTGAGGAAAACTGTGTCCGTTACAAATGATATTAATCGTGGGACGAACACTTATCCGTCGCAAGTTCACAGTTTTTTTAATTAATGTTGGTAAACTTTGTGACGACTATCTTGCACAATTCAAATGCGTCACAGAAAGTGCAACGGATTCTCAGACGAATTTGCGATGACTAAAACTCCAAATTCATCACAAAATGTCGGACTTACTTTTTCGACGAATATTCGAAGAATTTTGCTGTGTTGTTTTCCTTTTTCCTGATAAGTTTATAAATTGAGACAAAAAAAAAAAGTTCTAAAATTCTTTTACATTGCGGTAAATCA
>JACGWL010000824.1:0-85858 GCA_034509725.1 Sesamum angolense
CAGACGTTCTCAACGAGGACATGAAAATGTGTGAAATCTTACAAGCCAACGTCTTGCTCGAAAAATTTCCTCCTTCGTGGAATGACTACAGAAACCACCTCAAACACAAGAAGAGGGACCTGACGCTTCAAGAACTAATCAGTCACATGAGGACGAGGAGGCAAACCGGTTGAAAGATAAGGAAATTTCTAACTCTTCCTTTTCTATTAAGGCTAACTTAGTTGGTCTAACCATGTAACTACGTCAAACCTTCTGATTCGTCTAAAGACAGATTTCAACGCAAAGGTCAGAAATTCAAGAAGAATGTGCAACACAAATCGCACAAAGGAAACGATGGAAAAATCCAAAAGAACAAATGTCAATGCTATTGTTGTGGAAAGATAGGACACAAAGCTTATCAGTGCTACCAACGAAAGGACCAACAGAAGACCAATCAAAAGCAGAATCCTCAACTCAATCTTGCCGAAACCGAAGAAATAATAGCAGCAGTTGTCGTGGAGGCAAACTTGGTGGAGAATAAGGTGGACTGGATCTTGGACACCGGGGCCTCCAAGCATTTCTGCGCGAACAAAGAGCTTTTTCATGAATTTCATGAAGCATCAGATGGAGAATGCGTCTTTATGGGTAACTCAGCCACAGCCGGAGTAATGGGAAAAGGAAAGGTTCTTCTTAAACTTACTTCTGGAAAAATTCTTGCTTTACTTGATGTACTGTATGTGCCTTCTCTGCGTAGAAACCTTATTTCCGGTAGTCTTCTCAATAAGGTTGGATTAAAAATAGTGCTAGAATCTGATAAGGTTATAATCACCAGAAATGGTGACTTTAGGAAAGGGATATCTGTCTGATGGACTGTTTGTTCTAAACACTGTTTCTACTATTTCTAATAAAAATTCTTTGAATTCTGCTTACTTGGTTGAGTCTATCAATATTTGGCATGGTAGACTAGGACATGTTAATTATGCTTCCATTAAAAGACTGAAACATATGAATATTATAAATACTCTTGATGCTAGTGAATGTGCTAAATGTTCAGTCTGTGTAGAAGCAAAATTTGTGAAGAAACCTTTTAAACCCATAACTCATAAAAGCACAACATTACTTGAACTTATTCATTCAGATTTGGCTGATTTCAAAAATACACTTAGCAAAGGTGGTAAGAAATATTATATATCTTTTGTTGATGACTACTCTAGATATACAAAAATCTATCTTTTAAGGAGTAAAGATGAAGCAAGTGAAATGTTTTTGAAATATAAAGCTGAAGTTGAAAATCAACTTGATAAAAAGATTAAAAGACTTAGGTCCGATAGAGGCGGCGAATACAGCACTAATTTCCTTAAAGAATTTTGTGAGAATAATGGTATTATTCATGAAACTAGTGCACCTTACACACCTCAACAAAATGGCGTAGCAGAAAGGAAAAATAGAACCTTAAAAGAAATGATGAATGCCATGTTGTTAAGTTCGGGTATGCCTGAAAATATGTGGGGGAAGCGGTGTTGTCTGCATGCTATATTCTTAATAGAGTCCCTCATAAAAAATTGGACAAAACACCTTATGAACTATGGAAAGGCTATACTCCTAACCTTAATTTTCTAAAAGTGTGGGGTGTTTGGCTAAAGTTGCTTATCCTGAACATAGAAAGACTAACATAGGTACTAAAACCTTTGATTGTGCATTTATTGGTTATGCTCAAAACAGTGCTGCATATAGATTTATGAGTCTGCATGATAATTCTATCTGTGAGTCTAGAGATGCTGAATTCTTTGAACTAATATTTCCTCTTAATAAGGAACTTGACAATCAAATAGCTTCCTTAAAATTCGAGATCTGGAAATTGGATCTGAAAGAGAACAAAGGGACGTAGCTTTGGACCAGACTTTTTAACTTCTTAGAGATGAAGAAAATGAGATGGCAGAGTGGATGTGAATGTATCTATAAAGACTCTAGTTTTACTTAATAGACTCTAGTTTTTGGAAAGAAGCCATTAAAAATGAACTAGACTCTGTCATGACTAATCACACTTGGGATCTAGAGGATTTGCCTGTAGGGAGTAAACCTATCAAATGCAAATGGATCTTTAAGAAAAAGATTAAACCGGATGGGTCCATAGATAAGTTCAAGGCGAGACTAGTTGTTGTAGGATACACTCAAAGGAAGGGAATAGACTACTTCGACACATATTCCCCAGTAACTAAAATAGCAACCATTAGAGCCTTGATTGCACTCTCAGCCATTAATGACTTAATGATACATCAAATGGATGTAAAAACTGCATTTCTAAATGGAGACTTAGAAGAAGAAATTTACATGGAACAACCTGAAGGATTTGTGGTCCCAGGGCTAGAGAGTAAAGTATGTAAACTCAGAAAATCTTTATATGGCCTTAAGCAAGCTCCCAAACAATGGTATGAGAAATTTGATAGTACACTGTTATCAAATGATTTCAAAACAAATGCATCTGACACCTGTGTATATACTAAATTGTTTGGGTGTGATTGTGTGATTATATGTCTCTATGTTGATGACATGCTCATATTTGGTTCCAACTTACAAGTCATTAATGAAACCAAAAAATTCCTATGTTCACAGTTTGACATGAAAGATCTAGGTGAAGCAGATGTGATCCTAGGTGTCAAGATTAGGAAAACTGAAAATGGATTTTCATTGTGTCAATCTCACTATATAGAGAAAATTTTGAAAAGGTTTAACTGTCATGAGGAAATACCTGTCAGAACTCCCTATGACCCCAGCATATGTCTTAAAAAGAATAATGGTGATGGTGTGTCACAAGCTGAATATGCAAAAATTATAGGAAGTGTAATGTTTCTCATGAACTACACAAGACCTGACATAGCCTATGCGGTTAGTAGATTGAGTCGTTATACTCATAATCCGAATAAAGACATTGGTTTGCACTTCGTCGCTTGTTGAAATACCTAAAAGGTACTATTAACTTGTGTCTATATTTTAATAAATACCCAGGTGTACTTGAAGGATTTTGTGATGCAAACTGGGTAACTGACAATGATGAAGTCAGTTCTACTAGTGGTTATGTTTTTACCTTAGGTGGTGGAGCAATATCTTGGAAATCTGCCAAACAAACATGTATTGCTCGCTCCACCATGGAATCTGAGTTTATTGCTCTTGAATTAGCAGGTCAAGAAGCTGAGTGGTTGAGGAACCTGATAGGCGACATACCCTTATGGGGTTCCACTGCGCCAGTTTCTCTGCACTGTGACTCGCAGGCTGCTATAGGGATTGCCAAGAATTATGCATACAATGGCAAAAGAAGACACATACGCCTCAGACATAGTGCGGTAAAGGAACTATTGAAGAACGGAATAATCTCCTTGGATTATGTAAGATCCGAAAGGAACTTGGCTGATCCCCTCACAAAGGGATTGACAAGGAGAGTTATCCAAGAAACTTCAAGGGCAATGGGACTGAAGCCCTTGGAATTGTGAAATATGGTGATAACTACACCTAGATCCATAGCCCAGTGTTGGGTGGTCCCAGAATGGGACTTGATGGATGATCCTGACCAACTATGAATCAGGATGATAACTCCATAGCTCAAAATGTTGAGTGGTCTGTTTGGACTTGATGGGGTTATCAAAATGAATGTGAAGTCCCGCCTTCTATGAAAGAAAAGAGGGTTTTTCTTCTAGAGCATTCATCAGAACTCAAGGTACTAAGCGTATGGCCTTTAATAGCGCTGTGGATGGAATAGCGGAAACTATACGTGTTGTGGGGGTCTCAACCCAAGCCATCGAAAGTTCAAGACTTATATTCACTTTCGTTTGGTTAAGTTGTTGCCTCACCTCACTACGCATTAATTCAATCGCAAGACATTAATGCTTAAGTATACTCCAAACTCACTCAGTAAAAATCATCCCGTTTTAACTAGTTAGTCATTCGGGGGAATGTTGGGAATGTCTAACTTTACCTTTGTTTTCTACACCATCCTTTGTCCCACATTGCTTTGAAAAGCCACAAAACTATTGTTTTTATAATTCTCCCTTTGTGCATTGCTTTGAAAGTGTGGTAAGGTGGATTTTGAAGAAATAGCCACACGCGCGCGCGCCGCCCGTCCCGTCCCGGTCCGGGCTGGGCTGGGCAAACGGGATTTTATATTTTTTGGACAATTTTTGTTCTACAAAATCGGAATTTCCAGCCATTGAACAAACTTGACTATGTCTTCTCCCTATCCATTTTTTTTCTGTTGCTGCAGGTGCTGATTTTCAGCACTCGGATTTGGGGGTTTTTGTTGCACACTTTCTCTACTCAACCGAGGACTCTCGGCCTATAAATAGTCCTCGGTTGATCCTCATTTGACACACAACTTTCAGCTCACATTCTCTCCTCTTCCTACTCTGTTTCTTCTTCTAAATTCTGAGTATTGTTACATTGCTATTCCGACTCTCCACCACGAGTGCACGTGTGCAGGAGAGATATCTGTGTTAACCTTGGGAAGCAATCCGGCTATTAACGATTGCACCTCGGTCACGCCGAATTTTTGCTTTCAAGGCAGTGGTTTCGTCCACGGCACAGTGATTTCTATTTTGTTCTTATCGTTCTTTCTTTCTTTCAGATTGGCTGCGATAACAATTATCACTTTTAAAAACAAGCTACTCCCCCTTTTAAAGCCATAGGTTTGATGGTTCCAACCGAAAAAAAAAAAAAAAGCCTTCTCGTTTCCATATTCATCTTGTCCTTCTCGTTTCAGTCGTTCCAACTAAGGTGAACATGTCTTAAATTAGCAGCATCAATTGCTTCTGCGGAGGGGCTGCCAAATTTTTGTACCTCATGGATGAATGAAAATCTTGGTAGGCAATTCCAATCGTATGCAAGAAAGAATGGTTGTGGGTTCTTTAATCGAAAAGATAATCATTTTTGTGCTAGAGCACGCACGATTATCCCCATGCTACTTCGTCAAATGAAAAGTTTGGAAGAGCAAAATGTGAAGCTACATCATAGAACAAAATATTGGGCTTCACTTTTTCTGATAATAATGTGGAATGCGAAGAAATAGAAGTTATACTTGTATTGGCAATGTAATCAAGACTTTGTACCTAAAATGCCAATTTCAGAAATTTGAATGACATAACTTCCAAAAAGAGATCCTTTCAACATTAATAGTACAGAATAGAGCATCATGTTCAACGCACAGAACAACAGTGGCATCCAAAAAAAAAATCCAGTTCCAAACCACTTTCAAGATGCCTTTGTCTCCCTTACTCAGTAGAATATGCTATAGGAAATAAATTATTATTCGGGTCCATACACACTGCTGTGAGAAGTATCCCTTATAATGTCCCTTTGAATGGCAGCCATCCGCACAAATATAGCCTACAACCTAATTTAAAATATTGCTTTGAAACAAACATAGAATTTATCAAACTTCCTAGTTGCATTACCATAAGCCATATCTTGCATTGCCATGGTGACTCAAGATCCTGGATTAATTCTCCTTAACTCTTTAGCATAACACCATAATTTGCCATGTTGTTCTTCATCGTTGCCCTAAATTATCTTCAGTTAACCCTTTTCCAGTTTTCTTGGCTCTCTATGCCTGATGTTTGAAAATTGACAACTTCATATCTTTGCATGCATCATGCCTAAACCCTTTCAAGTTTTTTTAGGGTATGTTCTAAATTTATCTTAAAACTTTTAGATAACCACCTAGATGTACAATTTCTGACTTGAAAGTCTTGCCTAGGGGTGCAAGGTGAGCCGAGCCGGCTCGCGAGTTCGTGAGCCGGCTCGTATTCAAGCTCGGCTCGCTCGAGCTCGAGTTCTTAGTGAGCTCGAGCTCGAGCTCGAGCCTTATAGGGTGAGCTCGCGAGCTCACCCCCCTTTTTTATTTATTTTTTATTATATATATATATATTTATTAAAATGCATATTTAATATTCTATCAAGTTTATATTCAAAATTAATCATATATTAGAATTATTAGTCAATATATCTCTTATTTAGATTTTATATGATAATAAAATATGGTATTTTTATTTATATTATTTAAAAATAAGTTTAAGCAATAATTTAGTAAGTTTTACTTTTTTGTAAATAAATATTTAAAATTCATTATCAATTAGAATTATTAGTTAATATCTCATATTTTAGTTTTAGATGATATTAAAATATGTTATTGTAGTTTATATTATCTAAAAACAAACTTATTAGAAAATTTAGTACGTTTTGATAATTTTTTGTAAACAAATATTAATATAATATATAAATTTTATCATTCTCAATCTCTTATAACAAAATTCAGTTTTCACTATATATTAGAATTATTAGTCCATATCTCATATTTTAGTTTTAGATGGTATTCAAATATGGTATTATAGTTTATATTATCTAAAAAGAAGCTTAATCAACAATTTAGTACATTTTAATAATTTTTTGTAAATAAATATTTAATAGAATGTATATGAATTTTATTGTTATAATTTTAATTTCCACTACAACAAAATATATTTCTTTTAAAAATTCATCATATATTAGAATTTCTAGTCAGTGTATCATATTTTAGTTTTAGATGATACTAAAATATGATATTTTTTTATATTATTTAAAAACAAGCTTAGTCAATAATTTAATACGTTTAGATAAATATTTAATATAATGCATATATTTTATTGCTGCAATTTCATTCCATTACAAGAAAATGTACTTATTCACTATATATTAAAGCTATTTGTCCATATCTCATATTTTAATTTTAGATGATATTAAAATATGATATTATAGTTTATATTATCTAAAAAGAAGCTTAATCAACAATTTAGTACACTTTCATAATTTTTTGTAAATAAATATTTAATATAATGCATATAAAAATTATCGTTATAATTTCAATATCAACTACATCAAAATGGATTTATTTTAAAAACTTGCCATATATTAGAATTACTAGTCAATATATTATATTTAAAAATTTTAGATGATATTAAAATATGGTGTTTTGGTTTTTATGTGTGATTGCAAAGTTATAGCTTTTTTTATTACTAAGTTACTCGCTGAATGATTGGACTAAATGTTATGACTTTCAATTTTATTTTATCGTATTTTTTTTTAGTCTTCTTATGAATGTTCTCTTCATGCTTCATATTTAAATTTTTTAGTAATATGTTTCATATGGTACAATAGTCTATATTTTTTTAAATTTGAATATTTTAAAAAAAATAATTAATTGAGCTCGAGTCGAGCTCGCGAGCTGCTCGAGCTCGAGCTCGAGCTCGACCTCGCTGTCTACTGCTCGAGCTCGAGCTCGAGCTCGAGCCCCTCTTTATTGGGCTCGTCGAGCTCGAGCTCGAGTAAGGGAGCTCGAGCTCAAATTTTGAGCCGAGCTCGGCTCGTTTGCACCCCTAGTCTTGCCACACTTATGTATCAATGGAATCTGAAGTGGAAAGGTCTTAAGTTAAGAGACAATAAGATGCGTCAATCACAGAGACATTGTTAATGTCCCTCAAATTTCTTGGCTTCCATGTACGTACGCAGGGAGTGTCTTCAAATTTTTTGAAAAATAAAATAGAATTTAGAGAGAATTTTAGGGTTGAGGCTAAAATGCATAAAACCCATCTGTGTTTTAAAAATCGGCGAAAAACCCCCTCCTATTTTAAAAATAGGTTAAAACCCCCTTGTATTTTTTAAATGTAGCTCAATCGCCCATCTCCGTTAAATTTAACTAACAGCGTTAAATTTTTTATAAAATGACCGTCATACCCTTACTTAAATATATTGTTTCTTATTTTAATGACCGTTGGATCTTTCTTGATCAAATATTGATCGTTAGATCTAATCAATTAATCTCAACTGTTAGATTTAAAAAAAAAATGAAAGTTCTAGATTCAATAAATTATTTAACTTATATTATATATAAATAATTTAAAATTTAAAATATATTAGTATTATATATTAAAAAAAAACCCCAACCCCACCCCACGCCCCCCAAATAAGAAACCCGCCGGGTGGCGGTAATATTCAAACCATCATCAGATCTCCGTAAATACTTTACCAAAATGAGTGAGGTCGATCTCGTTAGAATCGTCTTGAAGAGACGAGTTTGATGGTGGTATTTTGAGATCGACATTTGTCCGGACGGAGACGAATCGATAGCAAACAGGTTTGGCGGTCGTGGCTTGAGCCCAGTCTCTCCGGTTGACGAAACCTCAAATTGAAGGTATAGAAATGTTCCTCTTGAAGAGAGGATTCGAATGGTACCATTGGAGGTCAGAAATTCATCGGGAAGGCGCCGGAAACTTAGAGAGAAGTTTCCGGCGAAGGAGGGGGCGAAAATGCATTTTAGCTTAATTATAATTAACTTAATTATTAATTATAGTTTGTTTTATTTTTTTAATTAACTTAATTATTTAGATATTTAGTTATAATTTTGTTTGATATATAATTATATAATTAAATATATATTTTAGTTAATAAAAAATAATTTTACATTAACAATTATAATTTTTAAGTTTAATTTAATTTAATATTTGAATTTTAAATTATAAAATTTCAAAAATTTACATAATTTTTTTCGAATTTTTTAATAAATATATTTAAAAAAAGTTTTTTAATAGATAAAAATAAAAATAATCACTCAAAATAATTAAAAAAGTATACATATGAAGTATATAAATACCATGAGGGTATTTTAGTAAAGAACATTGAAAAATAAGGTAAAAAATAGTTAAAAATCATCCCCAAACGTACAAGGAGCGAGTGTAATGCACCTTCCGTTAATTATTAACGAAATGGGTGTTTTTTGCTGAGTTTACAAAACACAGGAGGGGTTTCAGCCTATTTAAAAACACAGGGGGATTTTCAATTTTTTCAACAAGACACAGGGGGTAAAATGTATTTTACCATTTTTTTAAAATTGACCTTACTCATCACATGAGTGGCGCGCATTCTTTTCCTCAAGAAGTCAACAACTTAACGACACATGAGATCTTCCTTTACCGTTAAAAGTTGATGGAAAAATAATTTGAACTAACTTTGCAAATTTCTTAACATGTTTGGGTAAAAAAGAAAATATGTAAATTATGGGACCAAAAAAGCAAACCTCCTATGTGGGACCAAAAAAGGCAATTTAGCCTGCAAGAGGTTTGGACAAAGTAGCAATAATACAACATATTTTGGTCCAGTAGAGGTAGAAATGAAGCCGTGGAGGGCATGGCATGGTATCATTCACATGACTCAAAATCATCAACTAACAACATGAAGTCAACCTTCTTGTAACAAACTTAATTTCCCAAACTTTGGACTTAGATCATTGTAAATAGAGTAGTAGCCTTTTGATTTGCTAATATTAATTATTAAACATGTACCGTAATAAGTTTAACCTCTATCCAAATAAAAACGACTTTTACTCACAACACAAGAAAATAAATAAATGAATGATATGTATTTTAACTGCATTTTATGCATGTCGACGGTATGCATAATTAAGGATAGATTACAACGATCTTTCCTGAGAATTGACATAATTACGAATACCCTCTCATTACTTGAAAAATTATCAATATCCCCTTAATTTTAACAGTCATCTAACAATTAACTTAATTCATTAGGTCTCCTTCCATTTTTATAGTGAATTGACCAAAATGCCCTTGTAGATTAAAAATTAAAAATTTATTTATTTTGCTAATTTTTTTAGTATTTTTTTTTTTTATTTTTCCATTCATTCCATTCGATTTTTTTATAAGTTTTTAATTTAAGAAAAAAATACAATAAATGCAAAGTTGACAATTTCATACTTCCAGTCAATGATTATATAATTTCATCAAATATTAAGGGGTATTTATAATTTTTTAAATAATAAGGAATATTCGTAATTATATCAAATTTCAAGAGAGGCCATTACGATTTACCCCAGAATTAATTAATAATAAAGTCAATTACTTTACATAAATAATAACCTGTATTTTACACAAGAATCAAGTTTACCATTTATATGATTTGTACTTGTAATATTATTTCAAGTCATGGTTATCCATAACAAACAAATTTTGTGGCTGTAGAAGTTTGAAACGGAGAGGACAAACTATTAGAGACGGATAGGGAAAAGGCATGTTCCGTGTCAAAAAAGAGTCAAACGCTTGTCAGCCGTTAACTGCGGTTAGATTCTTGACCATAGTCCATTTCAAAAGTATCCGTTAAAATGATGCAAATACCCCCCATTCCATCCATATATTTAGAGAGAGAGAGAGAGAGAGAGAGAATCGGTGGGAAGATTTGTTTTACTATAATCTGAATAGGGGAGAAAAAGAATTTAGATAATTTCTATATATTGAGGGGAAAAGGGGAGACGAAAGAATCGCTTCGTATATAAGCCATCAGGAGCTGGAGACTTGTCGCATTTTTATATATTACACACCAGTTAATCGGATGAGTATGTGTGTATAGAGAGGGAAGGTAAATATTGTGTGTGTGCTCAAGAGGCGACGGACATGGCTGAATTCAGTGGGGATTCCGTTTGCCTCGATGTGGAGACGATTTATCTCGGAGGAAAGGTTGGGTTTTTCTGTTTTCTGTTTTTTTGGTGCTGTTTAGGTTTCTGCTGAGGTTGTTGCTTGTTGGGTATGTATAATTTCCTTCGTTTGGGTTCGTGTTCTGTAGTTGAATTTTTCTTTTTTGGTGGTTTTGTTAGCTGAAAGGCTGTATGTTGTTCCCCATTCCGGAACATTTTCAAATTCGCATGTTTCTGAGTCCAATGCTTAAGAATGAAAAAAGTTCCGTAGCCAATTGTTTGAGAGTTCAAAAGTTCATTGTTTTGATTGAGTCTAGATCTGCTTCCAGATTGTGTATTTAGTCTGTCATTTGTCTTGAATGAGTTCTTGATTCATGGGGAACTTTTTGTTGAACCACTCTATCTCTTTTAAGTTTGATTGTTTTCTTTCCCTTGCAAATGGGTTTTCCTCCAATTGTGCCCAGAAAAAAAGAATAATAAAAAAATGAGGTCTTAATGTTCTTGTCTAGCTTATTCATGATCATTCACTCTCTGGTGATTGTTGGAACGCCCTGTTTGCTTGAAATACAGTGGAAGAAAATAGATTGAGAGGGCTGTTATTATCCAATTTTTTCTGGATTCTTCTGAGAAAAATGAGGAGCAATGCCAAATGGCAATGATAGTTAAGTCCATTTAAACAAGAAAACGGTGACGGAAGACGAGATGCGACGTTTCTTTGTCTCTTGCTGGAAATTCATCCGTATTCTTTGAGATATAATTGGCTGAGCAAGTCATGAATCTGTGAATTAGTTTATGTTGTAGTTACAATTATACACCATTTTCCCTAATGCTGTTCTTTTAACTTAATGTCATTACCTAAAACAGGTTTATCATCTAGAGTGTCATGTGACACCTGTAACTTTCTTTATCAAAGTATTCTTTAATACAGCTTGGCTGTTACTTTGTCTATTCTGCTGCTTTGCCAGTGGGTGAGAAGTTGCAATCATTAAAATATTATAATATCTGTCACTATTTTATTTGATTCCATACTCCTTTAGATCTGTAAATTGATTTTTTAAGTGTTGAATGATTGGAAATGGGGAAACCTTTTTCTGCTTTGACCTTTTCATTAATAATTTGCTGTCAGCATATGGGCTAAAATGGTGGGTGGTTGCACATAGTTAACTGTTTTCTTAAGAATGAAAAAGTTGCTGTTATAAATGCCAGTATACTCCCTTCCTTGAAGGATGATTAAACAAAGACCAAAGATTATTTGTAATTTAATTAATAGTTTCCTTTTTGGGAAGAAAATATTAATGGTATAACGGCTGTTTGCTTTTCTTACAATTGTAAAATTTTGAACATTCTGATTATAATTGATTTTGATTTTTTGCTTATTATCTGTTATTAATATTCTTCACTCAGGAGCATATTGTAAGAACGGCCAGTGGTTCTGTATCTGTAATTGTTTATGGCGACCGAGATAAGCCAGCTTTGATCACTTATCCTGATTTAGCTTTAAATCGTGAGTGATGAGTTCTCCTTTATATATATATATATATATATATATATATATAATAGATGATAATTTTTTTGTTAATTCTCTGTGAACAGTGTGTAATATTATATTTGTTATCTCTCTCTGCAGTCTAAGAATTATTTTGCTCCTGCTCTGTTTCTCTGCAGATATGTCTTGTTTTCAAGGATTGTTCTTTTGTCCAGATGCAGCAGCATTGCTGCTTCACAATTTTTGTGTTTACCATATTAGTCCTCCTGGACATGAGGTTTGTAACATTGTGCACTCATGGTTGATTGCATAGAGATTAACATCTTAACTGTGTTGATTGTTTCCTAATTTTTGGTGCATATATGAACTGATAACAAATAATATTACTCACAATGAATCCAAATGGGACTCTGATAAGAGTTCTTGCAGTTGGGAGCAGCTGCAATTTCTGATGATCATCCAGTGCCTCTGTCGATGATTTAGCGGACCAAATTCTCGAGGTGCTCAACAAGTTTAGGTAGTCTCACTGTTTCATAGACTTATGTTACACTGCTTGTCGCCTATTTTGTTTTGGACCTGATTTCCTCTGTTGCCTCTAATTACTATTATAATGGTCACTAGAAAGATGATCCTAACGGGAAGAACTTAATTTGATCAGGCTTGGTGCAGTTATGTGCATGGGTGCAATGGCCGGCGCTTACATTCTCACCTTGTTTGCTGTATGTTCTTATTTGTATTAATTCCATTTTAATCCTTCTATTTTCTAGTGTTTTCATAGGACTAAGAAGGTTTATGTTGCCAGATGAAATATAGGGAGAGGGTTCTTGGTTTGATTCTTGTTTCTCCTTTGTGTAAAGCACCATCTTGGAAAGAATGGCTTTGTAATAAGGTCGAATATCTACACTTTTCTATCAGTATTTTCTGCCAACAGAATTTCAATGGTTATCATGGAGAATATTTATGGAACTTGCAGGTTATGTCCAATTTGCTGTATTATTATGGTATGTGTGGTCTGCTGAAGGAATGCTTGCTATATCGGTATTTTAGCAAGGTATTTTATCGTTTGTCTTGAATCATTAGTGAGTATCCCCATCAGCCCTGCTGTGGAGTTCCTCTTACAGGCTACTGTTTGCTTTCTATTGTTCAGGAAGTTCGTGGTGGTGTCGACATTCCAGAATCAGACATAGTTGAAGCATGCAGAAGAGTTAGTACTTGAAAATGCATCTGGTTTCTGTTATCTTTAGCCCTTGCCCACTTTTATACATTGTTTCCTCATAGAACAATTTCAGAGTTTAAATTTGATTACTTTAAACTATGTGATTTTCCAGCTGCTGGATGAGAGGCAGAGCACAAATGTGTTGCGTTTTCTTGAAACAATAGAGAGGTAAAAAGACTGAAACTAGTTATTGCTGCTGGTTTTTTTGACATCTTGCTTTTGGTTAAATTTTATCTTATTTAAGCTTTATGCTGATGAACAGGAGACCTGATATAACTAATGGTCTGAAGACACTCAAGCGTCGAACTCTGATATTTGTTGGAGATAATTCACCTTTTCATTCAGAGTCTCTCCACATGATTGCTAAACTGGATAAAATACAGTGCCTTAGTTGAGGTATGTATATGCAGTAGACAATATTATAGATATAATTTCCTTAAATAAGTGGAGAATACTTTTTGTGTAGAATATCCAGAAATGCGGGACATTTTGTTCAGAGAAAGTACAATGGGTTTTCCAAAAAACGAAGAAATAAAAGAAAGGTATATAGAAAATTATAGTTGCTGCATTTGCATGATGTTGAAATTTGTGCTTGCTGATCAGATCAGCCATATGCTGTTCCGTGAATCCAAGATTGGGATTTGATCTTTTCATTATACTTAATTGGCTTTGTTGCCTGAGATTATGGTAGGTAGTATAGATTAATGCTTGGAATAGTGATGGAAGAATGCATTATAACAGGTACAAGATTGTGGATCGATGGTTACAGAGGAGCAGCCACAAGCAATGCTAACATCATTGGAATATTTTCTCATGGGTTACGGTCTGTACCGGCCAAGTTATTTTAGTGGCAGCCCAAGGAGTCCTGACCTACATGTATTTCTCCGGAACTCTTCTCTCCAGAAAGCATGGGATTGAAACTGAAACCAATCAAGACTCGCCTCTCACACAAGATAAAATACTCCAGTAGATGCATCATCCTCTGTAAATTGGAAGCCCCATATTAGTTCCTTCATTTGTTTCATTTTTTCTTTGTATCATCATTTGTCCAAATATCAAGCAGTGTAAGAAATTGTTTGTAGATAGCAGCTGGAAATTTCTTTATTGGGACATAGGGTGGGAGTTTTTGGTACTCATCTCATTTGTAGTCGTTCATGTGATTGTATCACTTGATCTGTATGATGTGTAAATGCTGACGAATATTCGTGACGATGACGAGCAGAGCAAGTGAGCTGGTGGCTCTCGCTGCTCAATTAATAAGATGATCATGTCTGTCTTTGTGTGTGTATGTGAACTGTCAATTTGTTCTTTGTGAAGATAGAGTCATGCTATATGGGCTTGCAAGCACATGGAGCCATGGAGCCAAGTTGCCATTCGTGGCAGGCAAACTGGCATAAGTTTCCTTTCTTTAATTTTTGGTTATAAAAAGTTTGGATGGTTGTGAGATTGATAATTATTGCAGACCAGGACATGTTTTCGATTATCATAAATCGTTAATAGAAATACTCACAAGTTGCTCATCAAGATAGTTTCTCTTATCCGTAGGGTCAACAAACATTGCTGAGTGTATAAGTTGATGGGATGAGCTACATCTCCTATTTGTATGGAAAATTCTTACCTGGATCATGTTCGATCAAACCTGAATCAATTACATGGCAAGTGAAATACACTTTTCATGTGATTGGTGTATAATTTAAAAAAAAGTAAAAATGACCAATCACAGAGCAAGTTTGATACACTTGCTCTGTAATTGGATTGGTTCGACCCGAATCAAGTCGGGGCAAGAATTTTTCTATTTGCATTATACATTTTAGTTTACGATAAGGAACTTATGGTTCGATTAAATTAATCACTATATTTTATTAATTGTAAAAAATATTATTTTAAAATAAGCGTGTAATGTGAAAAATTCAAAAGTATTTTCATAGATAAAAAATGTTCTACTAAATATTGTTGAATACAAACGGACCAATGTTTTATTAGCCCATCACACAGCCATAAAAGCCAAATAAGGTTGGGCCTCGTATCCAGAGCTATTTAAACAGCCCAAGTCGAATCTTAAAGTCTCATATCACGTGCTTTTCACGTGGCCGGTGGCTCTCAACTGCCCAACAACAGTATTGAAGGGAAAAAAGGATCGGTACTGCTAGGAGAACACGACTGCTTTCACGCGCGTCGAATTGAACTTCTGGCGGGGCGGGCAACCGGAAGCTCGCCTTTCTGGACGCCGTAAACCGCTCAAAATGGCCGGAAGTGTCGTGATACTATTCGACTTCGATAGGACGTTGATCGAGGACGACAGCGATAGATGGGTTATAACAAAATATGGGTCTGAACGAATTGTTCCACCAGTTCCTAACGCATACCATGGAACTCTCTCATGGTCTGCTTTTCAGTGATTATTAATTATTTTCCTTTTTCTTGCTGGTTGATGAATGTGTTCTTACTGTTGTTTGAACGTATGTGTGTGTGTGTCTGTCGTTAAGTGTTCCAGCTTGCTGCTGAGTTCTGAGTGGTTGGAAACTGGGATTGATTTTATTACTTTGTTTTATTTTTTTTAATGTGAGCTTGATTGCATTTTGTACACAATTAACTTTAGTACAATTGTTAGTTTTTTTTAGGAAAAATGGGTTGTACTTTGCTGATCAAACTTCAAAAGAGTCTGTGTATTTGTGTGTTGAGTCAGTGGCAATCAGCTTGGCATTGTCTTTTGATGCTTAAATTTTGATCCTTAATAATGGAATTTGGGAAAATTATTGATTTTTTAAGACATGCTATCAAGCACTTGTTGCCCAATTTTGGTTGATTTGAGGTTAGTTTATGTCAATTTTGGAGCCCTTATCCACATTTGTCATTATGTAGAGTTGGATTATGTATTAAACCTGTTGTTCTGTAGGATAGGATGTTGGAGGAGCTATACACTCAAGGGAAAACTATTGATGATATTGAGTGTTTAAAAGGGATTCCTTTGCATCCCATGTCCTTGCAGCTATAAAATCAGCTCATGCTCTTGGGTATTCCCTAACCATTTATCAGACTTATTGTTCTTTAACTTTCGTTTTCTTGGACCCGTTCAATGAGTTGTATTGAATATCTGATGAACATGTTTGTGGTGGCTTCAGGTGTGACTTGAAGGTGGTCAGTGACTCGAATCTGTTTTACATCAAAACTATTTTGGAGCATAATGGAGTATACAACTGTTTCTCAGAGATCACCACGAATCCTGCTCTTGTCGATGGTGGAAGGCTTAGGATTTTTCCTTACCATGATGCAGCTTCATCTCATGGTTGTGATCTTTGCCCTCCAACTTATGCAAGGTATGTTATCTTTTCTTGGCTAAAAGTGATTTAGGATGATGTGTGGATCATTTAAAATGTCACTCTATCAAGGTCTTTTCTGTTGATACAATATTTTCAATTTTCTCATTCGACGACCATTTGCAGATTCGGTAAGTTTTATTTCCATGCTAGCAAGAGTATCCGGCTTTGTACTTGCATTCAGCCTCGTCTATCTCCTGCTCATGCGAGAAAGAAACTATAACAACCATCTGATTTAGTATAGGATGCTAGTTACATGTTATCACATATTTCTTCATTGCAGCTTAAAATGGTATACTCATGATTGAATTGAAAATTCTAATTTTAACTTCATTCCATGTTTCAACTAAAGTAAAATTTCAAACCTAAATTTTATTGCTATGACTTCACAAAAGTTAACCTGCTGAAAAAGGGAAAAAAAAAAAGGACTTGGAAAAAGTTAAAATATTATAATCCCTACAATTCTTCATCTAATTAAAAAAGTATGTAAACTCTAAGATAACTCCTTGCTTTGATGCATTTGGACCACTTCTTAAGGACTCTTTATATAAGAAAAAAATCGAAAGGATGAATGATAAACAAAATAGTGTTGGTGGAAGGGATCGACTATTAAGAATTTGAAGGTTTTAGAGAGAATTGAGAAGGTTAAAATGTTTACTAAGAGCTCGCCTATACCACTTCGGAGGTTAAGATTAATCCCAAAATTAGCGCAAGAAAACAGATACAAAGATCTAACTCTTATATATCATGCATTACATTTAAACTCTAAATCAAATATAATAGGGTAAATTACATGAACACCCCTTGAGGTTTGACATAATTACAAATACATCCCTGTTAGATCAAAAATTACATTTACCCTCCTTGAGGTTTGTTCCATCTTACATTTAACTCCACCAGTGCATGTTATTCCCAAAATACCCTGATAAAAATTTGACTATGATTTGATCAATTTTCAGACTAAAATGTCCTTTGGACCAATTTGTAATGTTTTAAAATATTGAGGGGGTTAAATGTTATGATCTCACATACTTTGTACTTAAATATAATATTTTTTTCTTTTTGGTAAAATAGGCATTTTTGTTCATTATATATTGCGGGATTCATTATATATTAGGATGAATTACTCCAACCCCTTGATGTTTAGTATAACTAAAATACATCCTTATTAGACAGAAAATTGCATTTATTAATTTATTCTCCTACATCCTTTTCTTTTTTTAAATTAATTTTTTCTTTTTCTTTTGCCAGATAAATGAAGGATGTCTTTGTATTTGCATACTTTTTTTTTCTTTTTGCAAGCATTGTAGTGTTTTACAAATCTCGAGGAGGAAAAATGTAATTTTCTATCTAACAATGATGTATTTGTAATTATACTAAAACCTCAGGGGGTGTGGATGTAATTCCCCCTAATATATAAGATATTCCCCACAATACTTAATGAACAACGGCTAGTTTAGCAAAAAAAATAAATATTGAATTTAAGTACAAAGTATGTAAGATCATAACATTTAACCCCCTCAATATTTTAAAATATTACAATTTGGTCCAAAGGCCCTTTTCGTCTAAAAAGATGGTCAAATCATAGTCAAATTTTTTATTAGGGGTATTTTGGGAATAACATGTGTCGGTGGAGTTCAATGTAAGACGGAACAAACCTCAAGGAAGGTAAATGTAATTTTTGATCTAATAGGGATGCATTTGTAATTATGTCAAACCTCAAGGGTGTTGATGTAATTTACCCAATATAATATAAAAAATATTTCTACATAATTTTTAAAGCTTAAAGAAAAAGAGAATAAAACCTGAATAGCAAATATTCAACACTGGATAAAATACACTCACCTCAAAATTTTCTGTCCAAAATCCTCGCTAACTCTTAGATTCTAGGCCCCTAAAGATATTCAACTTAAATTTCTTTACAAATCTAATTATTCTTTTTGAGTTCTCAAAAATTCCCTTCTCTAATCTAGGAAATCCTAAGAGAACTCCTGAGTTTGGTGCATTTGAACAATTTTCCAAGCAAAACACTAACACTATGTTTGTTTTCATTTTTAAGTTATTTCCGAGACAAGTCAAAATATACCCAATGTTTGCCATCATACAGAAACACCTTATCTAGGTGTTTTTAACTGTTTTAATATAAATACATACATATATATACGCACACATATACATAAATATATATAAAAAATACATGATTTGACAATGAACAGTGATTTTTGTCTCCCAAAACACAATATTAAACATATAACCCTATAAAAAAATATATGATTTGACAATTAATAGTAATTTTTGTCTCAAAAAACACAACATCAAACATACAATACTTATTTTAAATTATCTCCAAAATAAATCCAAACATACACACTATCTCTAACACATACTTATTTATCTTTGTTTTTCTCTTTCTATCTCCACAAAACACAACAAAACATTCAGAAAACGAATCCAAACGTTACGTAAAAAACTATAATATGGGATATAAAAATGCAACAAAATTCAATTTTTTCCAACTATGGGAGCAGCGAAACACACCCCCAACAGGGTAGCTGGCACAGCAAAACAGAAAATGTGGGCTCGTGTACAAAAAGAAATGCAGCGCCAATTTATGTTTACCATTTAAAGCAACCAGATCGTCGTGGTCTTGTTGGAAAAATCAGTTTTTTAATAATTTTCTAACACAAAATCTTTGTCATTATTTTCGTCTCGGAACTTCACTGTATACAAAGTCCCTTCACTCCCTCAGCAATGGTTCAAATGCAGCAAAGTAGGTAGTCCTCTTAAAGTTTTAGTACTTTTAATTGAGAGAATTTGGAGAGAACACTCAAATAAAATATTTTTATTTCTTGGTTAAATATATTTCCAAGCCGCTTCTCAAGAGTTGGTATGGATTGTGGAGAAGGCTTTGCTGCATGCGAGGTCTACCCATCTTCCAGTACTCGCTGGTTCTTAACGTTTATTTTTCTTTTAGCTTTTAAGCTTTAGAAAATTATATGTTTAATTAACTAATATTTTTTATTAACTATTATTTTTCATATGATATGGGATTTCAAATTTTTAAATGTCATACATGTAAAACAATTAGTCCTTATATTTTATTCTGCTTTGTTAAACTGTGTAATTATTTTGAATTTATTCCTCCTGAAGGAATCAGTAGGGCTGAAGCATATTTTTGTATCACTACCTTTGGCATCTGAATTCAATTGAAGCAAGCTCAAAGCCTTGCAACAAACATGGATTTATAGTTGTAACATGTTCATACTGCCTCCAAATTATTAGTCTTCTAGTCTTAAAATCAACACAAATTCAATGGAGGTTAGTCCAATAGTCTTTTTGAGGGGGACTGAGATCATCGCAAGAGGCAGATCTTCCCATGTAATATGGCTGCATTATGCCAGCCCTGTGGTATCTTTATCTAGGTGCTGTAGATATATTTTACTATTGAAGAGAAAACCTAAACTGGTCTCTTGTTACCCACCCCAGTAATGTTGATTATGACCTTCTACATATATGCATCGAGGAGCTTGTGTGGTGCTAAGAACTGTTGAACATATTAATAAGGGATAAACGTATTGCTTTAATTATCCTTAGGTATTCTGTTATTGACCGTTCTTGACATATGACATTTCTATTTGTAGGGCCGTGTAATCCAGCAGATCCGGAGTTCTATTTCTGAAAATGAGAGCAAAAGAATAATATATGTTGGAGATGGAATGAATGACTTCTGTCCAACTCTGAAGCTTGTGGCTGGAGACTGCGTTATGCCAAGGAAGCACTTTCCTTTATGGAGTCGCATTTTGAAAAATTCCCAACTCGTCAAAGCCAAAGTTTATGAGTGGGACGACAGTGAAGATCTCGCCCGGATCCTACTCAAACTTATTAACAGCAAGTCCAATGAAGACGAGATAAGCCTCTCAACCACTCAATCCTAGTCATTAGTGTAACACAGATGCAAGGCCGTCAGCAACCCATGATACGTCTTCTGTTCCTCAGCATCTCGTCTTGACATGGTGCAAAAGGAGAGAGAGTATTGTTTCTCCAAATCAAAGGCATCAAGATTAAGGGACGAATGAAATTCAAAGCAAAGTCTTGTAAGTAATTTCTGTTTGCTAAACTAGATTTTCTGTTGAGGCAACATTGGATACCTCTCGGTGGTGTGAAACTTATTGGCTTTCCGCCTAAGGTCGACTATGGTTATAGATAAGGTTTCATGTGGATCATAGTGTATAAGTAACCGTTACTAAGAGCGTGTTTGGCTAAATTTGCTTAAAACTCTTATAAGTCCATATGTCGTATAAGCTAGTTTTATCTTATTTAAGAATAAACTAATGAAATATTTCAATTGAATAAGTTCACGAAGCTTATTACTAATAGCAATTTTGTAATTAATATTATCAAAATTAAAGAAACTTGTTAAAATTTTAAAACTGAGTTAGGAACTTTCTAGTTTTTCTTTTAAAGAAATTTATAACTTTCTAACATCTTATTTTAGATCTTATAAGTTCATTTTTCAAAATATTAATCAAATGATTTTTAACATCGTATAAATTTTCAAATATGTTATAAGATGTTTTAGAAACTTATAAGCTAATCCAAACACCCTCAGTTTCACAATTCACCACCCAATATATAGATTATCTCATTGTATTTATTTTAGTCATTGAACTTCTATTTTTTATAAGATGGATTAGTTAATTGACCCAATCCGGTTCTAACACCTGGACAAAAATACAATAAATTTAATAAATACATATGAATTTTCTTATTTTTTTTTTAGGAAAATAAAAAACAAGAAATCAAGAAATATATGCAACCTGGAGTACACCCAATTAGACCAATTCCTTTACTTTCCTTTTCTTTTTTGTCTTTTTCTGTAAATACTAAATTCCACGTGCAATACATCAACCAATAATTGGTCCATACATTATGTTTTATTATATATATTTAGTCGTCTATTTGTTTTTATACTTTATTTTTCAATTACATAAATTCTGTACAATATAGTTTCAAATCACTCTCATATTCTACTGAAATTCCATCACTGACAGTCAATTCAGGTGATTTTTTGGAAGAAATTCAGCAGACTCTTTCTTACTGAACGTTGTTTTTATAACCACAAAAACGAATCCAACTTAACTATTTTATCCTTTTAAAATCATGTGTATGCATTCATTGAAAGTGACTTGAAATGTCTTTTTGAAGTGAAAGTGATGAATTATTATTTTTGAGTAAATTGATTGCAATTATTAATATAAAATATATAAATTGAATAACTTATGACAATTATAATAATTATATATTAATAATTAATATCAAATAATTATATCTAATCAATAATTACTAGAATAATATAACAAAAAAGAAATTAGGTGGCAAATTACAAAATTGATATCGTTTTTAGGATAAAATATTTTTTTTTCTCCTTTTTGATAAAAATGATTAATTACACTTAGACCCCTAAAAATATAAAATTACACTTTTCTCTAAAGAAGTTTTAAAATTAAACTAGCACCCCTCAAAAAATTCTTGCTTTACATCTGAAGTATTTCTGTTAGGATTTGAACGAAAAATGCTAAAGCTAACGAAAAGAATAACCTAAGTTTTTTATTTTTCCATCATTTAAACATTTTAATGTATAGTTATGAACTTATAAAGGGATAAATGTAATATATATATATATATATATAGTGATGTTAACATCATAACGATTTTTCCTTTGTAAGTACAAAATTATTATATGAGATGTTAAATGAGGGGTAAATTAAAAATTTAAGTAATTTTTTTTTTTTTTTTTTTTTTTGCTAAATCAACCTTTTTCGTCCAAACTCTAGTCAAAGGGGTCATGCGGTAAAATTTTAAAGGAGTGTAAGTGTAATTTTAATTTTTTTAGAAAAAAATATAATTTCATATTTTTATAGAGGTTAAAGTGTAATTAATTGAAAATAAATTTAATAAGCAAAGCATATGATGTAGCATATACTAAACCCCTTTTTATATGAATTTCCTGTTATTGATGCACAGGGGAATTGGAATCTAACAACAATGACTTTAAACTTGTCCAAAACATATAAATACACTTCCTTCCATACCTAACAATAAGGAACGTTTCTGATTCCTCTTTTCTTCTTCTTTTTCCCTTTTAGCTTCTGCTGTTTCTTCAACACTATACACCTCTGTAGAGAGAGCCTCTCTCTCTCTCTCCCTCTCTCTGTATATATATACACACAAAGATATATGCATAAATCTTGACAAAAGGGAGCAAGCAAAAGGGTCTTTTTTTCTTTGGTCAATGGGAGAGAAGAGAGGTGAAAAGGATAAAGGGGTGGTTTTGCTGGATGGGTTAATTGGGGGGATGCCTGTCTTCGTGAAGGAGCTGGTTGCTGGTGGGGTGGCTGGTGGGTTTGCCAAGACTGCTGTTGCACCTCTTGAGCGCATCAAGATCTTGTTCCAGGTATTGGCGGAGTAGAGCATTTGTTATCTTGCTGTTTTTTCTGATTCGGGGTGATCATCCATGTAAAGTTTCTTGGTTTCTGAACAAGGTTTTGCCTAAAGACTTCAACTTTTTTTTTTTAAAGCTGTTTTGCTCTGAGGTTGGAATGGGGTTAAGGGGATGGTATGATCTAATCAGCATGTTAGTTGTGGATTATTGGTGTTACTGAAATTGGGATTTAGGAAATCTACCATTGCTAGTTCTCAGAGTATTGCTGATTGAGTTCATGGTGTGGAATTTGGGAGTTGGAATGTGGATTTCATAGCATTGTTCAATCAGTGTGCTGCCGAGAGTTACAGTTAGAATATATATAGACTTGATAAACTCAGAAGTCATTCCTTGCATAAATGATATCAAGAATATTAGTCATCCAACATCGTAAGCGGCTAACTCTCAAATTTGGTGGGTTGGTTTGCACTATTGGGAGTTGTTTGAGCTTCTATGAATTTTACTTGGACTGGGCATGTACTCTAAATCCTATATATTTTTGATAGAACTAGTGGTTACATTCTCATAGACACGAACTTTTACCCTCTTTGGCATTTACTGGAAGTAGTTTACCCGGAACACTGCATTTTAGCAAGGTGTGTATCTGCGTTGTTTCTGCTTAGAAGCTACATTCCCGTCGTTCTTCGAATAAAACGGGAGCTGCTAAGAGATAAGCTTGACTTTCTTTAACCAGTGCAGCCTCCAAACTGCAAGAATGATTATAGTAAAAAATAAATTTCTTTTTTCTCAATTATCACATCCATGTCAAAAGTGTCAGATGCAGCAGATATATCTGAGCTGCACAAGGTCATTTACTCTATCCTTGAGCATTATGTGAATGCCTTCTTTCACCTACTAATTGTGTGCATAGGTGTTCGAGAACCTTATTGTCGTAGAAGATGATAATAAGTGAAAAGGTGATTTTTCATAATCTAGGAATGTAATGGAAACAAGTTATACATGGATAATCATATTCAACAATGTGACATGTACAAAACATATCCATTTTCGAAGCCATGAATACCTGTGAACATTGTGTTTGTTCACCGTTATATATTGGAGGTTTTAGGATTTTGGGGGACTCATGTAACTCTGTAATTTATATAGGGTTCCTCTCCCCACGTAAAAATTCTCATTCTCCTCAATAAACAACAAACATGTGCTGAACGAATGAGGTTTAAACATACTGGAGTTTAGTTTACTAAATTATATGGGTACTGATGACTGTAAACATCTCGCTTTCTTCATGATTAATGAAATCAAGCTGCAAAATGAGCAAAGTTACATATGTAGACATTTTGGCATTCCATTGCTTCTGTGGGATGGGTCTTTTGGCAATTGATCCTGAGTTTATTGGATGGCTTGCACCCCAGGAAAGATGAAAGTGTATGTTCTTTTAAGATGGTGGTGAGGAATGAAACTAACATCAGTTATTATTCATAAAATTTCCCAGACAAGAAGAGCTGAGTTCCATAGTCTTGGCTTGGTTGGTTCCTTCTCGAAAATTGCAAAAACAGAAGGGGTGCTTGGTTTTTATAGGTAGAACTCTATGTTAGTTGTTTCCTCTATAGCTGACTAATAATTGTTTTTTTCTCATTCAATCTTTCATTAATCTTACCGAACATACGCAACGGTATTTATTCTAGAGGGAATGGAGCTAGCGTTGCTCGTATTGTGCCTTATGCGGCATTGCATTATATGGCCTATGAAGAATACCGAAGATGGATCATCTTGGGGTTTCCTGGCATTGGGAGAGGCCCTGTCCTTGATCTTATAGCTGGATCATTTGCTGGAGGCACAGCCGTGCTTTTTACTTATCCACTTGATTTAGTCCGGACAAGATTGGCTTATCAGGCAAGTATCAAGAAACGCAATCGTAACACTCTCTCTCACCCCCCCCCCCCCCCCCCCCCCACCAAAACCTTACAGGATTCTGAACAGCAGAATTCCGTAACGAGTGTATCGGCATAATGACGATAAACTTTTCATTCCTTGTTAGAGTTCAAAAAAAATTCAAGCAATGATTCTAATAGGGCAGTGCAGGTTGTTGAATCCCCAAAACTCAGTGTTAAAGGGCATGCGGCAACAGAACTAGTGTACAAAGGAATTAGAGATTGCTTCTCCAAGATATACAAAGAGGCTGGAATAAGAGGTCTCTACCGAGGTGTTGGTATGTTGCTGGTCCTATGCTTTCACTGCAAAATTTCAGGCTTCTTTTCTAATTCTTGCATCATTTTTTCAGCTCCATCACTCTACGGAATCTTCCCTATGCGGGCCTGAAATTTATTTCTACGAGGAAATGAAAACCATGTCCTGAAAATCACAAAAAGGACATCACAGTAAAACTGGCGTGCGGCTCCATTGCAGGTTTACTGGGTCAGACTTTCACTTACCCTCTTGATGTCGTCAGGAGACAAATGCAGGTAATATAATTCTTGCTATTCCAGAGTTATAACCAAATTCTGATGATGTTCCTGATCAAAATCAATTGTCACAGAGTGATTAAAATCCCATGAACTGGCAGGTCCAACGACTCATGACACCGAACAGCAATGCAACGAGAGGCACACTAGAAACTCTTGCCATGATTGTCCAAACACAAGGCTGGAAGCAATTATTTTCCGGGCTTAGCATAAACTACTTGAAGGTGAACGCAAAATCTCTCTTATGTGGTCCATTCACTATCAACTCGTTTCATCCACAAACAACTGAATGTGTGAATCTCTGTGAATCCTCAGGTTGTACTTCGGTTGCAATCGGATTTACCGTCTATGATGTTATGAAGGCATTTCTGCAGGTTCATCAAGAGATCAAACTGTGGTGGAAGTTGCCACCGACAGACTGAATAATCCGCCATCGTCGATACCTTCCTCATCGTCATTATCTCAAACTCAGCAGTAGCCATTCTTTACCCTTGTGGTATTGCTTCCCATTGTTGTTGAAGGCCATCTCTAATACTGTATTCATTTAAGATGTAATATAGGCATATATGGATGTACAATAATGATGTATAGACTTTAGATATAAGGGTAAATTACATCAATCTCCTCTAAAATTTGATTCAATGACAAATACTTCTTGTTATAGAAAAATTATCGATATCTCCTAATATTTGATTAAAAAAATAAAAAAAAGTATGTATCCACGACTTGCTCTATTTTTGTTATGATTGAAAAATAGTACTATTTATGTTATTTTTTATTTTATTTTATTTATTTTAATAAATAAGCCACTATATGGATTGATGGATTTATAAGGGGTAGTAATGGTATTTCACGTATTAATCCCACAATCAGGGCATGTTATTCATAGTACAACATTTAATGCATTTATATTAGAAAATTGATCCAATACATTAATAATTTAACTCAATAAATACATTTAAACGATACACAAAAATAATAAACTACTAGAGAAATAGAGATATAAATACATTTGTGGGGTTCGAACTCACAACTTTTTAATTATTAAGCAATTTTACTATATGTATGGATTTCTCTCCCCTCCCCACCCAGTCGCCGGCGACTGGCCCCTCCCACCATCACCACCTGCGATCTCCCTCCCCATCCCCTTCCCCACCAGCATTGCGCTTCCTACCCACGCCGCTACGCTTCTCTCCTTCCACTCCCATGCTGCTGCACCCCACCACCTTGTCGCCACCACCTCCGTCTTCGCCTTCATTCGACGATTGACAATCTAGAATTTTCTAGATAATTAATTTTTTTACTAATAATATATGTATGTATTGTATGTACATGTATGTGTTTATAAATTTTATATTATATCTTGCATAAATACAAGCCATTGATCTAATTCAAATAATCTGATCCATTTATTTGTACATCAATATTAACCGTTGATCTAAATTAAAAAAAAATGTAGGCCAATGATTTAATTATCAAATCTCAACCGATTGATATATATAAATAATAATATCTAATAATTCACTTTTAGGGCATAAAAGTCATTTTATAGAAAAATTTAAGCAAAATCGCAAATGCAGCGCGTGTTGCACACAACAGACTTAAAGGGGTATTTTGCTCTTCTTTTTTTTTTTTTTTTGTATACTTTAAAATGGATAAATTGTTAATTATTTTTCACATGTGGTGTTTTGCTATTTTTCACTAACACGGGATGGTAGATTGTAGTTTGCCTAAAAAAATCACTAGGATTAAATGGGGACTTGTCACTATGTTTGGTTTCGTTTTTTACACCCAATATTTGTCTTTATTTTTTTACATTTTATTTGTATGTTTTTTTATTTTTGAGTGTTTTATATATAATATACACACACATATATATATAAATATAATAAAAGATACATGATTTGACAATGAATAATAATTTTTATCTCCAAAATATATAATATTGAATATAGAATATATATATATATATATGTATATATATTAATATATATATAAAAATATGATTTGACAATAAACAGTAATTTTTGTCTCTCAAAATACAACATTAATATATAATATTTATTTTAAATTATCTTTAAAGATAAATTCAAACATATATATTATCTCTAACATATACTTATTTATTATATTTTATTTTCTCTATCTCCCAAAATACAATAAAACACTGAAAAAATGAATCTGACCGCTGTGACTCTCACAAGAACGGGCCGAAAGCAACGGTCAGCTCACGCGATACGGTGGAGCGCACAATGGGAGTGCCGACCAGCTCCGCCACCTCAACCACCGCCACAAGGCTGAAGAGAGAGGATTTCAGGCGCACCAAGCACGACTCTGCTTTCTCCAATGGAAGGTCCAAAAACACACACAAATTATGGTTTATTAGTGTTTTATTTACACTCTTGATTTTTGTAGGTTTAGCTGCAAGCTAAGATTACTTCTTATTGCTATGAACATGGACTTAACATTAGGTTTGAGACTTGAGGATAAATGTAACCGTTTCTGATCTCTACTAATGGTGAATTCATTTCTAGAGTTGGTCTGGAATTAAATCTTTTCTTTTCGAACAAAAAGTTATCATTTCTGGGCCTGTACGATTTTGAATCATCAGCATTTGAGCTAGTCCGCAAACCAGCTGCTCTATGGTTCGATCGAGCATGTTTTCGATCTTGTTTGCCTGTTGTCGAAAGAAAATATTTGAAACAATTGGAGGGAAATTACTTCTAGTTTGTGTTCTTAGGTCGTTTTGAGCGCTTTGCTTTCTTCATATCAGGGAGTTGTGAATGGGAAATTAGACGGTTGCTTCCGATGGAGCAGAAGTAAAATTTCAAATTGGTAGTTTTATGTTCTTGACAAATAAACTGCTTCTTTTCGTTCTGGCATAAAATTTGGTACTGATGCATTGTCCCATCATATGTTGTTTATCACTAGATTCTAGTAGGAGCCTCCGATTGGGAAGATCATTCAATGGGAAAAGAAGGAGCAGAAAAGTACAGGACGCAGAACCTCCCAAATTGGATTTCTTGCCCAGGAGTTTATGAGCTAGGGATAGCTACTTCACGCCCACGATCTGGGAGAGAGGCCCGCAAGCTTGAGTCAAGCTCTGTAGTTCCTGTTTATCTTGGACAAGCTGACAATCTTAGGACTAGACTACAGCAGTATGGCCGTGATGGTGCACATTTAGAGAATGGATGCTTGAATGACAAGCTTAGGAACTTTCAAGGTGTTTCTTCTAATAAGGAGCCTGGATTATTCATAGATGTATTCTCAAGAGGATTGCCAATTGTATATAGATGTGCTCCTGTAAGTACTACCTTGGTTCATTCATATTTATGAGTCTTAGGCTGATTACACAGAATATCGTCTTATGACATTAAAGTACCAATATTCATGATGGTTTTGATTTTTCTGCATCATTGTTCTAATTTCTTTCCTGGGATTCTTTGTATAGATGAAAAGTAAGAATGATGCTGTGATAACTGAGAAGCAGCTACTTGACCAATTTGATTACGCATGGAACAAAGGCAGCAATGGTGCACGCCGTCATGATGATATCTGCAGAAAACTCGACAGTCTTGCAAAAGCATCACAGTTTTCTTATCTAGCAAAGAAGCTTCTTTCTTTCAACCAGAAGAAAGTGGGCATTAAGATCAGAACCTGTGAGCCATGTGTATCCAAGGATGGATCCAGTTTAAGCAATATGGATGACAATGTGACCATCTCCAGGATATTTGGAATTAGGAGGTTGCAGCCTACGAAACCGCAATGTGGTTCCGGTGATAATTGCAGTGATATTTGTGGAGTTGCCGTAGGTCATGGTTCTGTTTGTACTACACCACTGTAAAGGGTAGGAAACGATGTGCCGTACACAAGGGAATGAGAGTTAATGGCTATATTACGAAGTTGAATACAGAAGGAAAAGGGCCTTCTATTGCTGCCAACATGAATCCAGTATAATACCCAATCGACTGTCTGCTGATCTTCAAGATCCGAGATTGACTCATGGCAGAGAGACTCCTCATAACGAAATATTTGCTCCAGTTTGTGGGAATGATGGCTCTCCTTGTAAAATGAAGCCTCTTCAAAGAAATAAAAGGTGTTTGGAGCATAAAGGAAAAAGGATCCATGTGTGCCAACCAAAGTTTGTAACAGAAGAGTAGAAAAACTTCATGCATGCTCAGTCCTCCAGTACAAGACTTTGTATAACAATGGAGAATGTTTCCTTTTATAAAGGTAATCAATACAAATACTTAATCTCAAGCTTTCGCAGGTAGTTGTAATTTAAGCTAGATTAACATATGTACATGGAGTTGATCGTAGGATGGTAAACATTGTACAAGACGAGCTGCTTCCAGAACAAAAGAAGGTTCAACTTTTATAGAGGTGTGAAGTTAAAGGGTTCAACTTTGAGGTCACTTGCAGCAGAACTGCCTGCCCTGAGTGTTTGCTGATGCTGATTGCAAAAAAATCATGTACCAGAGATGAAAAAAAGCAACAAGCATATAGTGGCACAAAGAGTGACGCACTCGTCCATTAGGTAGTAGCCATAACTCGGTCTGAATATTCTACATTGACCAAAACATTTACTCTTACATTGTCATGCTGAATGAATTGCTACGTTTCTCGTCCTTCATTGTGTACATCAATATTCAATGAACATATGTGTAAATGTATTTAATACAGGCATGCCAAGGTTGTTTTTGTCAAGAAAATAGCAAATGAATGTCTTTTTTTTATCATTTTCAGATAATCGAACACCGTTACAGGTGCATTTCACCCTTATTTGTGGTGGAGCAGTCAAGCTGCTCATGACAAACTTAAGCCTCGGTGCCAACAAAGCTTTGTAGATCTGGTAAGAGAATTTGAATATTTGCTTGCACAATTGCAATACTCTACATGCACTTCCAAAATTCAGCCAAGTATCATGTACATGTGTTGAGGCCTGTTACTGAATTTTGGTGGCCCTATGTCGAGTAAAAAAAGAAGCTCCTTAACGAAGTATATAAAATAGTTGATCCATGGCTATAATTTTTTTTATTATACTTTTTAACTGATCCACGCGTTAACAAATAATATGCTATATACAAAAAAAAAAAAAAAAAAAGCACAAGAAATTAGTAATGTGATAGCGACTAAATAATTAAAGAATACATGTTTACCCACTAAGCCACCACCAAAAAAGTTGATAATTAGAAGCACATAAAAAATTAGATTCAAAGTTTTATAATTTAAATTAGCATCATTGATGAGAAAATTTAGATTAAGTTACATCACTCAATTACTTTAATTAGAATTATTAACATACCTTGATGTGGTGAGGACTGTAATGAACTAATGATCGAGAAGTTTGATTGAAAAATTTGAAATTGTGCTATAGAGAAATACTAAATAAAAAGTCATATGATATCAATATTTGTCCCATTACGGAAACCACTGCGGGGATTTCTCGCTTATTCCCTAATCTTGTGGTCTGTATAAAAAGAAAAGCAATGATTTTTTTTAAAGTAGCAAATGAATTTTTTTTTAATATATATGTATAATAAAACTACTTTGCGCTGGAGGACCTCCTGAGAATTGGTCCCCAAGTCATTGTCCTAAGCGGCCTACTATCAAGAACAACCCTGCATGTGTTGCTTTTCATGATTTACCTAATATCAACTCCATACATAATGCCTCTCTCCATAATAAATCAGCATAAAGAGACTTATATTATATATATATAATATATATATATATATGTTTGTTTTATTTTTCTTTCCTACTTCTCTCACTACTCCATCCCACATATTTGTTTTAGAGTAAATGTTATTTTTAGTTCCTTAAATTTTCGTTTAGAATCACTTTAGTCCCTCAAGTTTATTTTTTGACTTTAGCATTCTTAAAGTTTAATTTTTATTTCAAATTGACCCTCAAACCATTTTCCGACGAAAAATGGCCGAAAAATATATTCTTTTGGAGGGCAAAATGGTCAATTTAAATTTTATTTTCTCACTTTAGTTCCATAAGTTTGTAAAAAGTTCAAATTAGTCCTTTCTTAGTATCCACATGTTGGGATTATCATCACATAATAAAATTTACCATATTCTTCACTCAATGCGTTAATTTATTAAACTTTTGTGACATAATTTGGACGTTTTCTTATTTGTTGGCATTAGCATGAACCCCATGCTATCACGAAAATTTATAAATTCAATAATTTTTTTATAAATTATAAATTACATAATGGTATATATGTCGTATTTTAACGACAGTCTTGCTATATATAATATTGCAAACTTATTTATACGAAACCAATACAACCAAAAATTGTTATTATTATATATGAACTCAAAATTAAAAAAATAATTGAAATAATGCTGCAAATCTATATAAGTATTATCGTTTCTTTAATTGATGGTTCTTTCACTTCTTTCATAATTGGACGTGTAATTATCTATTAATATATAGAAAGATATTCTCACCAACAGTATTGCAAAAGGCTTACATATGTATCAATTTACTTTAATATCATACACTCAAAAATAAAATAAAATAAATGATAAACCCAAAACAAAATAAATTATATTTAAAAAACAATAATTAAAAATTAAAAAAATGTACATAGCAAAACGTGTGTGATCTTCTTATTTTTGTTTGACATAGAGTTTGAGATTTGAACAAATATTTTAACGATACATAATTTCAAAGTCATATTAAATAAGTATTTGTAAAGTTCATTTTTTCCGTCAAAGATGATTATAAAATGGTCAGAATAAGCATAATAGTAAGTATAAATTAAATTAAAAATATATAATTAACACATAAAATCACGTATACAAAACTCATAAAAAAAATAATTGGAATAACAAACCATTAAAAATCAAGGAAAGAAAAAATGTTCGTACAATTTTTTTTTATTTCAATAAATATTTAATTAAGTTTATCATTTATCTATTATATTTTTATAAAAAAATTACAATCTTAATTGTAATTTTAAGTCATTATATTGGTCGAATAAATATGAACTTTCCGTCTTTGACGATATTATATATATATAGAGTAAATTCATAATTAAAAATATATAACTTTTCAATTTGAAAGTTATAGAAAAGAAATTCAAATTTTAAAAAATTAGAATTGAACCAAAATTAAATAATTTTAATTAAAAAATTCATTTAAAAATTAATATAATTGTAAAATTTGTGATAAATAAAGATGAAAGAAAAAATGGAACATTATCCAAACCTTTTTCATTATTACGTACTTAGGGTTTTAACAAAGGAAACTAACCCTCAAAAACCAAAAGACATTCCCTTCCACCACCACCACATTTCTACTGTCCAAATGCCGGCTGGAGAATTCTGCCACCCTTCGCTACCGCCGCCACCGCCACCGCCACCGCCACCGCCGGGGTCGGCCGAAGAGGAGGAGTGGGTTTGGACCCAGATCAAAGCAGAGGCTCGTCGCGACGCCGAAGCCGAGCCCGCTCTTGCTAGCTACTTGTACTCCACAATCCTCTCCCACTCCTCCTTGGAGCGCTCTCTCTCCTTCCACTTGGGCAACAAGCTCTGCTCCTCCACGCTGCTCTCTACGCTTCTCTATGATCTCTTCCTCAACATATTTTCCAACGACCCCAGTCTCCGCTCCGCCACCGTCGCTGACTTGCGCGCCGCGCGTTTCCGTGATCCCGCTTGCGTTTCCTTCTCCCACTGCCTTCTTAACTATAAAGGATTCCTCGCCTGCCAGGTACCTTTTTTCTTGATTTTGATAGTGCTGATTCGGGTGTCCCGAACAAGTGCCGGTGGAGTTTTAGTAGTTTTGGAGAGTCAATATTGCAATTTAACATTTCATTTTTAATGTTGTTGGCTTTAATTGTTCAGAATTTTGTATATAGTAGTTGTGCGTGATTCGAAAATTTATTACCAAATTATGGAGTGGGCTGTTAGTTCTCTTTTTAGGTACACTTATAGAGTGCTTTTTCTAGAAGAATTCACAGGAAATTTTCTTAATTTGGAATTTCTTATACTTAAAGTGGGATTTGGTTGGGAAGTTTGACTTGTCACTTCTTAGAGGAGGGTTCTTGTTTTATGCTTCTATTTATGGGAGATTGTTTGAGGGATGTATGCTGTTTATGGGGTGGATTTCCTGCCAGTACTAAGATTGAACTTCAGAATTTTAAGTAGTAAGATTTTGCAATTTCTTTTATATGGTATGCTAAGAGTGCAGTGTATTGTTAGATTTTGCAACTTGGTTCATATGATTTGCTGACCATCTGAAATTTATTGGAAGCCTGAAAAAAGAACTTTAAACCATGGACTAAATCAATTACAAACTGTAAATAGAATGTCTTGCACTAGCGAATCATTCCAAATCGCTAGCGGCAAGGGGGAGTGTTTTTGTTCCCTTAAGTTTGGCTCCTGTATATTATTCCCCTGAGTTTTATCTTTGACAACTTAAAGCTATAATTTCTTCAATTCCACCCTCAAGTTTTCCAAGTCACTTACAAATTTGCGTGTCATGTGGCTACTAACAAGTTTGGATGACATCAATGTTCTCATGCTGGATAAAGACTTGAGTTGTTTGATCATCCAGTTTACATTTAGAGTTAAAAACACTTTGTACCCTTGAAATATATCTATAGTTGCACTGCCCCCCTAAAGTATGGAAAGTAATAAAAGCTCCCCACAAAAATAATTTGTCATTGACAACACAAAAATGCACTTCTATTTATCTTCTAAGATATTTTCATTTACCTCTCCAAAATATGTTTATTACAAGGTTTCCCCATGAACTTTTCTTAATGATTTTGAAGTTTTATCTGACTTTTATTTGAAAACTAATATTTAAAATTATCAAATTATGGTAATTTGGAATAAGATTTGCTTTAAATAATAGTTTTATGTTCAAATTACTTTATAGGGGAATTATTGTAATAAACATGTTTTCAGTGCATTTCCATCCTCAAAATTATGGTCAATATTATCGGGGGGGGGGGGGGGGGGGGGGGCCTTTAGGGGTAAAGTGTTTTATTTTTAATTTGTAATTTATTCCTGTTACCTTTTAGTCATCGAATAAGACCTTTATGTTGTCCTTGTGAACACTGCTTGCACAGTTTAGCATCCCATCATTGCAAAACATTGAAAAGCTAATCACCTAAATTCTCACTCTTTTTTTTTTTTTTTGTACATGTGGAAGTAAATTGATTATCCACAATATTGGGTGTTGCCTTTTTCTTGGGGATTTCTGTTCAAAAGGTGGTAAATGGGCACTAAACTTTTGTGGCAGAGCACTGGATTCTAGGTATACCATCATTAAGATAATTGTCTTTCTCCATCTCTTAATGTGCTAGATGAGCATGAAGTCCAATTCCTCTACGTTCTTCACTCTTGTAAAAGTGTCACAGTATCTGTGCATAGCATTTATGAATAACGTCTCGACACAGCATGAATATAAATAATAATGTGTTGACTTCTTCTTTATGGGCAGAGTTATGGATCTTCATCTATCGTTGGCTGCACATTCACATGTCTTGCAACTGTACATTTGTCACTATTTAACTTTTTTGTCATGAGTTGGATATTATTGGTGTAAAATTCCAAAAATTTAAGACTGAAGTGTCAAGGAAAAACCCTGGAATTAAATTTGGTGAAAGGAACTTAAGAACCAGCCTTTTTCAGAGGATTGAATGTATGGATTACAATTAGTTACTGATAATTTGTGTCAGATAATTCTAAGATCCGTTAGAATTACAGACATGGATCTTATACTTATTAGAAAGGGTCGTGAGCAGTGAGCTTCATATGATCACCCAAGTATTATTCAGCAGACACTTCTTTATCAAATCAGTTTAATTTCTCTTAACGGTGTTGAGAATCAAGGTTAATGATTAACTATTAGTGAGTATGATGCTTGTGTTAAAGAAAATTATGGGTATACCTTGACACTGTAAAATTGACGTTTTGAGATACTTATTGCAGCTCAAGGGGAACTGTACAAGTGTGTAGCATCGTGTGCAATTAAACTGCCTTCAGATCAAAACCATTGCGTATAATACTATTATGATTTTATACGTGCACTAACATTAATGAGCTCATTTACATGCAAATGAATCAATGTATGTGTTTTATAGTCGGTTCATGCTTCTAGCGTTATTCATACTTCGTAGTGGCATGCATGTTACTCTTCAATCACACTTTTTTCTGCCCAAACATTATTCCCTTTTTACTCCCACACATGCTTGTTCTCTTGTTTTCTCTGCCTGTTTCCTCAATGAAAAATTAAATAAAAATCCTCTCTTTCCTAAATTAAGTAGTCTGGACTCAGTTGAAGTGAGTTTTGATTTGTTGATTGGTTCCGTTATTTCCATATAAACCTCAAGAAAACTATCCAAAATCTTATATGAACTGATCATATTTGTACCTTCAGGCTCACCGAGTGGCTCACAAGCTCTGGACTCAATCTCGAAGGCCTTTAGCACTCGCTCTTCAATCTCGCATCTCAGACGTCTTTGCTGTTGATATCCACCCAGCTGCCAAAATAGGCAAAGGCATCCTTTTTGATCATGCAACCGGAGTTGTGGTTGGTGAGACTGCTGTGATTGGAAACAATGTGTCCATTCTCCACCACGTAACATTAGGTGGAACTGGCAACTTTGGCGGCGACCGACACCCCAAGATTGGCGACGGAGTGTGTTGATTGGCGCCGGAGCAACAATACTGGGAAACATAAAAATCGGGAGGGGGCCAAGATTGGTGCAGGGTCACTGGTCTTGATCGATGTACCTCCAAGAACAACGGCTGTGGGGAATCCAGCTAGATTGGTGGGTGGGAAAGAGCAACCGACAAAGCATGAGGAAATTCCTGGGGAGTCGATGGACCATACTTCTTTTATAGCTGACTGGTCTGATTATATAATATGACCCCGACCTGCTATATTGTTATAATGTAGGAGGAGAATATAAGATCAGCTTGAGAGCTGGCTGCGAGGGGCGGTCGCGCTCCTGTTCTGATTCGAAAATTTGTAAATGAGGAGTTGCCGAGTTGTGTTGCAAGCCAACTTACATCTCCTCTGAATGTTTATGCTTGTATGTATGATACAATATGTTCTCATGTCCACTTATTGTTTCTCCTGTTGTATCTATTATTTTTCCATGGTTCATGAGCTACATTAAATTACAAGGGATCTGTAGTTTGTAATACTGCTTCAAGTGGTCTTCATTGTGTTGTTTGATCAGATAACCACACAGCTAATGTGTTTTCTGGGCAAATGTTTCTAGAGTGACCCTAGGCCAATCAAAATTTATGAGGTTTATACTTGGTCGTATCAAATTATTTTGGTTAAAATGCATTTTACCCCCCTGTGATTTGTTGAAAAAGCTAAAAAACCCCTTGTGTTTTGAAAATATGCTAAAACCCCAATTGTGTTTGTAAAAGTCAGCAAAAAACCCTCATTCTGTTAACAATTAACGGAGAGTGGGGGAAATGCGCAATTGGTGCATTTGGGCGTATTTTTCTGCGGTTTAGGTCTATATTTTCTATTCTTTTGGACTAAAATACCCTCTTATGAGTCTATATAACCTTATAAGGATATTTTGACTTATTTGTCTTTTTTTTTTTCCATTTCTCCTCCAAAAACAAGTGTGAAGCTTTCTTTTTTTTTTTTTTTTTTTTTGCCATTATATAATATTAATAATTCAAATTATGATTTAAATAAAAATAATATTTTTATATTAAATTTAAAATAATTTTTATAATTATTAAAACTGAAATTTAAAACTTTCCTTTAATTAAATTTAAAAGTATTCCAATGAATTATTTTTAATTTAATTAATATATATTTTTAGTTATTTTAAAATTCAAAATTTAGAAATTAAAAAATTATTTAAAATTATCCTTAATGAATTATATATTTAAAATTATTCTTAATTAACCAAAATACATATTTAAATTAATTTAAGTACAACAATAATTTAAAATTATTATTAATTAATTATAATATAAATTAATTTAAGTATAATTTTAAATTATCTTAATTAATTAAAAATATACTTAATTATTATAATTATTAAAATTATTCTTAATTAACTAAAATATATTTAATTAATAAAAAATTAATTAAGAAAAAAATAATAAAAAAGGGGGCGACGCCGTCGCCCTTAGTAATTTTCTGGGTGACGTCGCGTCGCCCAGATCTGATTTGGGTGACGCGACGCGACGTCGCCTGGATTGGGGCGACGCCCCTACGGGAGGGGGGGCGGGGCTGGCGGGGGAAGAGGGAGGCGGCGGTGATTGGGGTGGGGGTAGCAGCAGGGGGTGGGGCGGGGGTAGGGGGTAGTAAGTTTTTTATTTTTATTTTTTTATATATAATAATAATAATTTTTTTATAATTTGAATTAAATATATTAGTTAAATAATTTGTTAAATCTTAACCTTTCATTTTTCTTAAAATCTAACGGTTGAGATTAATTGATTAGATCTAACGATCATTATTTGATCAAAAAAATCCAACAGTTACTAAATAAAGAGGTAATATATATTAAATAAGGGTATAACGGTTATTTTATAAAAAAAGTTAACGCTGTTAGTTATATTTAACGGAAATGGGCGATTGAGTTATATTTAAGAAAACACAGGGGGTCTTTCAGCCTATTTTTAAAACAGAGAGGAGTTTTAACGGACTTTTTAAAATACAGGGGGGTTTTATGCATTTTAGCCAATTATTTTTTAGTGAAGAATTCCACTAGAAAGTGATAATATGGGTGGTACATGTTATCTTTTAAGGACAGAAATACTAAATTTCAAATTTCTTTTAAATAGAAATAATCGTATTTTAGGTTGTAAATAATTCAAATTTTTTAAGAATAATTATTTTTAGTCCTCTTGCTTATAGTATAATTACACAAATTATTTTTATTTTTTTTATAATTATACATACATATACAAAAACGTCAACATCATTGCACTGACACCCTCTCTCCCATTTTAAGGGCACAATGTGCCAAGAAGAAGAATATGTAGGTTCACTTGTGCAAAATGCATTTTTGTAATAATTAAGGGCGTGTTTGTAAACCATGTGAATTGTATGCGTGCAGAATGTAATTACTCATATTTGAAGGACTAATCTGATAATACTGAAGGATTCCACACTGCGTTAATGTTTTCAGCTTCAGGTAAGGGAAGCAATTCACTCCACTTTTTGAAATTCTCCTGCCTTTCCCTCCCCCGCTCCCAAAATCTCAATCCCCATTTTCGGAACTCAAAATTACGTCTCTAGATCTCAGAAAGTTATAATTTTGTTCGGACCATCTGGAAATCACAAATGGTGAAAATCCTTGAGCCCATTGCGCGAATTTGAACATCTGAGAATTCACGGTAAGGGGTTACAATACAAGAAGCCGAAGGGAAAAAATGGGCGAGACGTCAAGAAAAATGGATATGGAGGAGCTGGTGACTTACGGCAACAATCTGATAGAATTCTTGAAAGAAGATAAGGATGCTGTTGGTCTCAAGCATTTTCTCCGCCAATCAGAAGCCCTTCACTCCCAATGTGTCAAGGATTCCAATGAAGTCCAAAAGTCCATTGAAGGTTTGATTTCTTCGTCAATGTTTTCTATGGTTATTCTTAATTGATTGTTGAATGTGTTATATTTAAGTTCTGCAAATCATCGATCTGTTTGTTTTCGTGAAGACCCAATCATTTTTCTAAGTCGTAGCTTGCAGTGAGGATGTCTGGTGAGTTTCTATTTATCTTCTTATATAATTACTTTAGTTCTTAAATCATTCCATTTTACGAATAGCAAGCTAAATTTTGAAAATCCAAGTGGGCTAAGCTGTTGATGATTGCATGCGTTGTTGGATCACAGAATTCATCTTGTTGAGAAATAATATACTTCAATAAATGTGCATCACGAGCATAAAGGTGTATAGCTCAGTTTGTCAGGGACCTCATTACCAACCTGCTTTGGGGATTTCCTTTTGATTGGTTGGGAGATGCAGAAAGATGAGGAAATTGGTGTTGGTGTTGAAACTGATTTCTTTTTCTCACTGTTTGGTTTAGCACTTTCATTTTGGAATCCGTAGTAGTTTGAGTTACAGATTGAGGTTAGAGATATAAACTCAACTACGAAGAAATATCTATTTATATATACAGCTGAAATTAACACAGTACTGCATTAACTGGATGTGAATTATATCTCTTTGTTATTATATTCTCTTGAAATTCGTTTCCCTACTTGCTTCTTCAAATGCCAATGCACGTTATGTGATGCTGGATGAGCTTTCTGTGAGTTTCTGTTGTCTTGCCTCCTGGCTTAATAGGAAATTATGTTTATATTCATCATACTTGTGGAATACTTCATCCATGTGGTTTAATCCAGTAACATAGTATATGATATGGCGTCAGAATTGGTTCAGTTTACCTAGTACTGATAGTTTATACTTGTCCTAGATTATGAAAAGAAGATTGATTCATGCAAGCAGAAAGCAGCTGCTGCAGAATCCGAGACTGCTTCGGATGCAGAGATAGATGCCCTGCAGAAAGAGTTGGAAGAGGGACAACAACTCGAAAGGATGTTCAGGGAGGAGCTTAGATAAGTATTTTATTTTATTTGTATATTTTATGATTCCTGATTTATTTCTGACAACATCAATTAACAACTTCAATTGTAATGAACACAGTAATCATCACTGAAATTGATGACCTAGAGCGTCAAAGGGTCTCCATTGAAGAACAAATGCAAAATGTCAAGAAATTTGAGCAAGATGAAAAGAGAGCTCAGTAAGTCATGTGAAAACTATGGTGCTACTTTTCTTTCCCATGGATTTTGGTATCTGTTTCATGATATTAAAACAGTGACGTAACCAATAACATAGCACCATACTGAGACATTGTCACACAGGATGGTACCTGCAGAAATGCAGCATACTGTTATTTCTTTGTTCCTTCTCTCCTGTTGCTGTTTCAATAATTAATTGCTTTGTTGGCTGGATTTCTTGTCAAACTTTCCACATCAGGACAAATGTGTTATGTTGATAAACTATGTTAAAAAAAAATGTAGAAACTAATGAACATGGATAGATGCAGGGTCCCAACTCTCTGTGATGGACTCCTTGGGGCAGTCGCACAACATAGTTTCCAGCTAACTGTATTAGAGATTACTATTATGTTAAAAAGAAACAATGCTAGACTTCTGATTGCCCATACATTCTTGCATTTCTTCCGTTTCTTCCATCTTCAAGTCCCAACCTTTGATCAAAATTCATATCCCATGTTAAATTGTTTTTGTAAACTAGTATAAATTCAACTGCAACTTGAGGAAGGAATTCCTATCTCCATTTTACATGACAACATTTAGCTAATTCATTTTGCTGTGTTTTGTGATTTGACTATCTACTTTATGTTGTGGCTTTCTAATGTATTTCTGCCTTTATACTGAAGACAGGAGTCATCGTGGACTTCATTTTTGACCTCAGGTCAGCTTACGCAATTTTCTTTGATATTGTAGGATGAAGCTTTCAATGTATGCTTCTGTCACAAATATAATTCCATATTTGGATGATCCATCCAAAATATCCGGCCGTATCCTTTTTCTCCTTAGTAGCTAAATCTTGTGTGACATTTACTTTTGCTCAATGCTTTCACATCTGGATTTTTACTTTAGTCGGTAGTCATAGATTACTCCATAAATACATTTTTCTTTAACTCGTATATCCTAGATATCGTGGATAGAGACAAGAAAGTGGTCGAAAAGTTCGAGTTTGATCCATCAAAGGTCACTGCCTTTGATAGTTGTAATAATATTTGGAAGATGATAAACTTGTGATGAATCTGCATTAATTATTCTTTGTAATTGGGATCACATGTATGCTCCATTTTGATTTCTTGCTAGGGAATGGACTGTAATGCAACTTCGTGTGCTGATTTTGCTTTTGTTCCATCGTGTATCTAAATACTCCCGAAGTCCGTATATATATATATATATGCTGTATCTTGATATTTCTGTTTCTTTCAGGTGTTCATCATCAGACTAAGAGTTTGGCTAAGCTTTTTTAAAATATTTGATAAAATATAGGGATAATTACACTCTCCTCCCCTAAGGTTTGGTGTAATTACACGTAGACTCCCTGTGGTTTGGGAAATTACATCTAGCACTCCTGAGGTTTGTTTCATCTAACAAATATTTATTAGTTAAAATTCACCAAATTAATTGATATTAACTAAAAAAAATTATATTAACCCTTAATTGACTTATTATTGATTTATTGCAGGTCAGATAAATTTTTTTATAATCAAATTACCTCATACGTCTTATGCATTAAAGTATTTGAGGACATATATCTTCACTATTGTAAGAGTAATTTAATTCGAATAAATTTATTTAGCATACATTAAGTCAGTAATAAGTCAATCAATGGTTAATATAGATTTATTTCTAATTTTTTTGTTAATATCAGTTAATTTGATGAATTTTAACTAATAGAGGGACTTATTTGTTAGATATAGGCAAACTTTAGGAGTGTTAGGTGTAATTTTTCAAACCATAGAGGGTCTACGTGTAATTATATCAAACCTCAAGAAAGAGGAGTGTAATTATCCCTAAATTATATCTTATAAGTTGTTTTTAGGAGTTCATAAAATGTGGATCGTGCTTTTTAGAAATAAGCTCTTAAGGCATTTGTACAAAATAATATGTTATAGGCATAGTGAAGTTTTTATATTGGTAAGATGAGAGAGAGAGTGAGAACTTTTTGTCGTTACAGAAAAGTGTGAATTATGCTAATGGTAGAACTGAAATATAATAAATTAATGAGGTTATTTTTGTCTTCAGATTATTAGTTACACAAAGTTTATAAGATGTTTCTAAAAAAATACAAAATGTTTACTTTTTTAAAAAGAATTTATAAGATTTAACATTTTATTTTGAGATTTTGTAAACTTTTGCAATATATATATATATATATATATATATATATATCAAATAGTTTTCAATATTTTATAAGATATTTTGAGTAGCTTTTAAACTCGACAAAACACTTTTTGATTGCTATATAGATAACTTGATTATCCCACTATATTATTTCTAAATATTTTTATGAATTAGTCGTTATGACACGTTGTATCTGCGCACATATAGTAGACTAGCTATTGTGGTATGTTGTCTTTGCATGTATATAATAAATAATTTTCTATATTTTAAATATATCATATATTTAGAATAAAATATAAAAAAACAACAAATTAAAAAAAATAATTATAAATAAAAATAGAGAATAAATAATTTTTTAATTTTAAATAATGTATACAAGTGTGATATTTTTTTAATTTAAATTTAAAATCTAGTAACTAATTTTTTTAATGTATTAATTATATTATTTAATATTTTAATTATTAAAAGGTGTTATTTTATATAGTGATTTATTTAAAACTTAATAAAATAATTTAAATTCAAATTCATATTAGTATAAATAATAATAAAAATATATGCGGTCATATAGCTCATCCACATATATATTATTTTGACACTCCCTCTATTTTGTCAATTATAGAAATATTCCTAAGGGAATTTATATTCGTAAAAAATTATATTAAAATTTGACTAAGTCAATATAGGTATTTTTTAAATTTTAAAAACTATCATGGATAATTTTTATAATTTTTTAAAAAATAGTGGTGATTTGTATAAAAGAGCAAATGGTGAAGGGGTTAAATGCAATTATCCCCCCCCTCTTTTTGTACTCATTCATCTATTTTTTCGTTCCCCTACTATCTTTTGCTAATTTTTTTTTAAAAAAATTTCATGCTTATTCTTTTGTCGTAATTTTCTTATAACTTTAATATTAACTAATTATTTTATATATACTTTATTAAATAGTGAATATTTAGAACAATTACAATCGGCTTTTTTTATATTTGTCATATCTACAAATATCTTTTATTGTTTAAAAAATTACAAATACCCCCTACAATGGCTATCATAAGGGGGTATTTGTAATTTTATAAATAATAAAAAAATATTTATAATTATAACAAATTTCACAAGTGTCTGTTGTAATTTACTCAATATTTTATTTTAAATAGTATTATAAAATGTGCACACGCATATGATATTTCACAAATTACTAGTGTACATAATTGAACGGGGTGATTTTTGTGTCTTATAATTTTTTGGTCTGCCATTTTATTTATTTATTCTATTTTTCACATTACATGTTCAAATAATTATTTTGTGCCTGCTCATCTGTATTTTTTTTTAATATATGATTTTTCTTTTATTTGTTTATTTTTTTCTATTTTATTTTATTCAATTGAAATTTGATAAAAAAAACTATTTTAATAAATATATTATTGTATTCGCACACGCATCAAGTATGCGTTTTCAATTAATTTTAGCCTGTCATTTAAAAAATAATAAAATAGCTTCAACATTATTTCATCAAATTTTTACTATTCCTCTCTTGTCTTAACTTTTGTTTTTCTGACTCTTCTCAAATTCCATGTATATTTTAACTTTTTATGATTTTTTATTTGTTTAATTAAAATATTTTTTAAAAATTACAGTTAATTTTTATTTTTTTAATTAATCATGCACATTTATTTGAGTGTACCACACACACAAGAGTATTTATTAATATTACTAGATATCGTCGCACGCAGTTCCCGCGAGCATATAAAAAAAATTTGATATTAGATGAAAAGAAAAAAAAATATGTTAAAAAATACGGAGAAGTAAGGAGAAAGAGAAGTGTGGGGGTATTTGGAGGTTATGAGAAAAAAATAATTATATAATTATTAAAAAAATATTAAAATTACTAATCTGACCAAATAATTTTGAAAAGAAAAAATAAAATAAAGGGTTAATTGGGGCAATCTAAAGTTGGTACGCTCGAATGGTTTTTTTTTTATAATAGTATAGATATTTAAAAAAATAGAAAAATTTTGTTTTTATATAAATAATAAATTATTATTTAAATCATAATTGTTTATATTTAAATGTTAACCTCTTCTTTTATTTTTTGAATTTGAACTATTGTTTAATTTGAAAATATTTTTTTAATAAACTTTTACAACAAATTATAATGAATGAAACTTAATTTTTTTAAAATAAAAATTATGCAAAATTTACTTTCATATTAATGACTTCGTTTTAACTTATAAATTGTGATTAGATTATTTATAATTGAGATGATTGAACTTCTTTCTATTATCTTTTTAATTTGAAGTATTATTTGGTTCGAAAATATATTAATAAATTTTGACCAAAAATATAGTAAAAAAAGTTAGTTTTTATGAAAATAATACCAACATTTTATTAATAATAATATCATTACAAAATCATATATTAGGTTTTGCAAAAATTATTTCAACTTAATACAATCGAGCCATTAAAATGTAATGTGGTTTTCATCGAAAATACAACGCTCGTTTGCCCCTGGGACCACAAGTATATTCTTTTTAGAGTTTAATGCAATTTATTTTACTGTAATATTATAAATAGGCAAATTATCTCTATATAAAAAAAATAGCAATTTACCCCCTGTTTAGGGAAGTAAATTATTTTATTTTAAAAAATATATAGAGGTAAATTGATGTATTTTAAAAAATACAAAGGGGATAAATTACCAATTTTTTTATAGGGGGTAAATTGTATTTTTCCCATTTTTTTATATCTTATGGGACTCTCATAAGGTACGAGACAAAAAGTGCAATATCTACTGTTCTATGGGATTAAAAGTGCAATTTATCCATCAAATTATTATATTTATTTCTAAAAAATTAATTGAATTTTTTTATAAATAAAAATATTATTAATTTTTCAGGCCTCAAACTTTCGCTCTGGGATCCGTCCATGTCCGCCGGAACAACATGCAGGACGCGGCGGAGGGCGAAGGCATGGATTCCAGGTTCATCATCATCATCTACACCTTCTTCCTTCTTTCTTTGTCTTTTTTCCTTCCCCCTCTTCCTTCTTTTGAGTCTCTAATAATCTCTGGTAATGGTAGTTTTCCAATTAAGCATCCGTTCTAGTTTTACGATTCCCTCGAATTTCGGTTTTTGAAATTTCATTGTGTTTGGAATTATCATACAAAAAGGGGAATGATTTGGGGCTGTTCAATTCCATGAACAGATGGCATCTCTCTTTGCTTTCTCATGTTGAATGAAAATTTTTAGCGGCCTCATCGTGTGCTCACATCATATTTGCGAAGAACTGAGACGCAGGAGTAGGGTGCTTGGCGGGTTATTTACAGAAGGGGCATATGATAGAATAGGTTATCTGCAATATAATCATCTGTAGTATAATTGCAATTAGTCCTCGTGAGGTGGTTTTTCTTTGATCTTGCTGTGTATTATGTTTGTATGTGAAGCTGTATATGACCTTACAATAATGAAATTCTTGTATGTATTTCTTTTTTGTGTGTGTTTGTCCTGAGAGAGCATGTGGGCTGAGGATCTTTAGCACTGAATTGCAAACTGTCATGTTGTTCTTCTTAGCAACACTTTTTTGGCTTTGAATTCAATGCGGCAGCTTGTGTTTAGCAGTGATGACAAACTGTTGTAATTATGATCTAACAACTACTTTCTTTGCCTCTGAATTTGCAGCTGCGTTTTCCGGGTGAGAAATCCGATCCTTTTGGGTTTATTTAGACAAACACCGGTCGCCGTTGGCAATGATCCGTCAATCAGAAGGATGAACCAGGCCAAACCTCCGCAGTTTCTTCCTGTCTGCAAAGAAGGGAGAGACCTTAAGTGTGGTAAGTGGGGAAATCTGGATGATTCCTTGAGTTTCCTTCCCCCATCAGTCACGATTGTGGCATCTTCTAATGGTTGTCTTCTCTGCTGCACCGATCAAATAAAAAATATGGATTACGTCGTGTGCAACCCTGTTACCAGAGAATTCCATATGCTTCCACAACCTCACAGGCTTTACCCTTATGCCGCCACAGCATTCATCTGCAAAGGGGATAACGAGTCACTGACCGGCCTGTGTTATGAGATATATCGGGCGCGGGTGGCAAGTGCTGTTTCGTTAGCCACGACGTTGGAGTTGGATATATTTTCCTCCACTACTGGCGAATGGACACAGCTGTCTCTTATTGCTGCCTCACCATTTCAGCTGTCTGTCCATCTTGGACACCCCTTGTGTTTGATGATGTGATTTACTGGAGGTCTTACTCTTATGATTATATGATTGAGTATGATCCCACTAGGGAGCTGGTAGAACTGAAGCCACTGCCGGAACGTGGCCAAAATTTCAGAATTTGGTCTGATCACATAGGGCAGTCCGAGGGGAAAATTCAGTATGCTAGAGCAGATAATTCGGAGATTGAAGTGTGGGTGTTAGAAGACATTAAAAAAGGTGAGTGGACGATGACCCAAAGAGTGAGCGTGGAAGCGATGTTCCAACGGAATCCGCATGTTGTTTCGACTATCTACATCGGTATTCAACATTTTCACCCACAAAACCAGTTGCTTATTCTCATCACCTTCGATGGGAGGCCTTACTGGTACAACTGCCGAAGCGGAAGGCTGAGTGCTTTCCGAGGTTGTGCACGGCTAGGCTTGTCTTTTCTATATGAATGGCCCTGTGAGCCCTGTTATGATTCTTGATCTCTTTGCACTGAATTGGATCAAAGAACCAAAATTGATGCAGCTGATCTCAAGATGTCCTCAACAAGCCTTAAACATTACTCCTACTAGAAGCCTATGTGCTGCTGCTGCTGCTGCTACTACTACTGGAAGTGTAAGTATTACTCCTAGCAGCCTAAGTATGTAAAGAGAGAAACAAAATGAAGTTGAAGTCCTCTATCCATGGCTAAGTGTCTACAAATACTAATTACTATCATTTTTTTCTATTTGAAATTGGCGACCTTGGTCTACTAGAATTGCAACATTTTATCACTTTTGGTACTATCATTAAAGTTTGAACTGAATAAGGAATTTGACCAGAAAAATATGTAAGTTTCTGATGAGCGGAAAATTCTTGTCCAAACCAAATTAGGTTTATCCTGATCAAGTTGTCTTTATGGAAAGCATTTTTAGATTCTTGACAATGGTAGCCCTTATTGTGGGCCAAAATTTTAATAAAATGTATTACATTTGGAACCCTTAAGATTAGGATTAAATGTATAAAATACTTTCTGTTTTTTGACAATATTATAAATATATTCACTGATGTTGTAGTTGTAATTACGCGTACACTCTCTATTCACAACTATCATTCTCTAGGGGGGTGCATCTGTATTATATTATAATCATACTGTAGTAGTTGTTGACTTAGTACATATTTAATATTGATAATTAACGTATATTGTTGAAATTCATGATGACATAATTGTTACAGATTTCCTAAAAAAATTATAGAGTTTCAATTATGTCAGATCTCTGTGATAAAAAAATTTGGTATATTCAATTACTTAAAGCATTTAGACCATATAAACACATGATCTTGCTATACTCGATCATTTATTCCTAAAAAAAGAAAAGAAAAGAAAAAGTACTAACTTTTTACACATTTGAGCAAAAATTAACTTCTAAAAATATTTTACTTTGTCTGATAATTTTTTGTGATTTAATTTGATAATTACATTTGATTTAATTAAATAAAAAGTATAATGATATTCTAGATTGATTAATTTACTATAGTGAATTGAATACGTGTAATTGGTGGTTTGAATACATGTTTGTATGCACATGATTTTTTTTTTTAAATCCGTTAATTTTAATGGAAATAACCATATTTGATGAAATTTTCAAATGTGAAGAACTAAATTTAATGAGTCGAAAACGCGATGGACCGGAATTAATATTTACCCATTATACATACAATATTTTTAAATACTATCACTCATTGAAGGTCATAAAATAAAAATGTAAAAATCAAATGACTGTCAAATTATATCTAGATCAATATTATTGTCAGACAATTGTCCATTTAAATAATTTCTATAAATTAATATATTTGGTATAGTATATGGCTATTATGCTAGATATAACAAAAGTTTCAAAATTAAAAACGCTATGTAAGGTAATTTATTCTAAGGGCAGGGATATTTATATAATTAGACTTAAATCCAGGGGTGGCTATGTAATTACATTAATTTTTTTAATCAAAGCAAATTTTATTAACACCCCTCGAGGTTAAGCCAAATTACATACATACTTTTTAAATTTTGTATAAACACCCGTAACCTTAAATTTAGGGATGGCAATGAAATTTACATTAACTCTTTCATTGACACCTCCTAAAATTAACTCAAATTACATAAACACTCCTTGAATTTTGTATAACTAGCCGTCGTGGCACGCCGTCCCTGCGTGCATGTAATGTATAATATATTTTTTTTAAATTATATTATGAATAAGAAAAAATATATATAAATAAATACATTTTATTTTTACAAAAAAAAGAAAGGAACAAAGTAAAAAAGAAATCAACTTAGGGGTATAATTGGTATAACAATAAAATTGGTGTTGCGGTGTCATAACCGGCGTTTGTGAATCAAAAAGGCATTTTCTTTTTATATAGTATAGATTACAGTTACACCTATGAGGTGTTAGTGTAATGTTTTTCCGAGGGCGTTTGTGTAAGTGTTGTTTTTAAATATATGTTGTAACTGTAATTTTATAAAAGACAGAGTATTTGTGTATGTTAATATAATTTCAGGGTATCTATGTAATTTACCATTTTAATCACAAATCCAAATATTGAATTACGAAATATCATTATTCCTATAAACGCGGGGGGGATTAGTGAATATTTCCAGAATTTGGTGAAGTATGATGACTGCAGTTCTCAGAAGTCGCAGGCTCTTCTCCTTTGCTGCTCGACGGCTCTACCCCCGGTGCTTGTCGACTTCACTCCCCTGTACTGCTGACAGCTCCCTCTCTTTCTCTATACACACAACACACACACACGCAGTTGTTTGGACAATTGATGATTCATGTTATTGTTTTGTTTGCAGATGTTAATGAGGAAGAGAAGTTCAGTTCTACGGGGACAGGAACTAACTGCAATTTTATTCATCCATCTGCAGTTGTTCATCCAAATGCCATTTTAGGTCAGGTATTGATGTTATTTATGACAGTTTTAGCTTCTTGTGTTTACTTGTGGAATTCTTAAAGTAAGTGAAGTAAATTAGGTCGTTTGGCTATAAATAGTTATTGATTAAACATGGAGGAAAGAAACTAATCCGGAATGCGGTAGTTTGCTTTACCAAATTGGAGAGGAACTGATTTATTTACTTTTCTTCTTTTTTTAGATTTTTTCCAGGATTACTCATAGAATAGCTGCTTCATTTCGTTTCTATGTAGATACGAGGATTCTGCTTTCTTCTTTAATTGAAGGTTAATTGTAGCAAAGTGTTATGTACCGATATGACACAGCAAATAGGGGTCTTACTGTTGTTTAAATGTAAGTAGCCATACCAGAACAAGGTAAAATAAATTAATGAGATGAGAAAACAAATGATGGTTTGCTTTGTGTTTTAAGATTGGGACCCGAAGAAGAGCATGCTTTATCCAAGACGCGATCCTTGGCCAGGGAAGAGGCTTAGATGTTTGCTTTATTCAAGACCTGATCCTTGGCCAGGGAAGAGGCTTCGATGTTTGCTTCACAGCATACTTCTATCAATTGTATGCTAGGTTTTAACAACTGTTATCCACAAGCTTGTTTATAGCGGACACTTGCTTTGCATCACTTCCCTAGGATTTAACTACTAGCAGCATCATCATATGCTGTAGAATGTGGTCAAGGATTCTTAAAGTTCTTTTGTATAACAATTAACAGTTACCTAACTTTTTGTGAGGAGGTTGAACCTGTATGATATACACTTGTCTGGTTTATCATCAGTGCAACTTTTTGTGTCAAGATATCATAGATAATTTTTGGTTTTGTTTTGTATTGTTTTGGTTCAGCTTTTAACGTTCCAGGATATCTGAGATTTGATAAAGCTTTCTCTGGATGTAGGGTGTTTCAATTGGTCCTTTTTGTACTGTGGGACCTTCTGCAAAGTTGGGGAATGCTTGTCGGCTATATCCTGCCAGCCATGTTTCTGGAAAGACAGAACTAGGGGATAACTGTATTTTGATGATGTAAGATAATTGTACTCTTAACATCTTAAACTGAGTTATAGTTCTCTACGCCTTATATTTAAAGTCGAATATTCTATCTTGCAGGGGTGCTGTTGTTGGTGATGAACTTCCAGGCCATACGCTTATTGGATGCAACAATGTTATCGGGCATCACGCTGTGGTGGGCATTAAATGTCAATATGAAATTCAAGGTTGGCTGCAAATCTGAGATGTTTTAGTGTGAGATAGAGTTAACCTCTAAAGTTCCTTGGTCAGTATGCTAGATTATGTAACATATGCTTGCTTCCGATTAACATGGAGATGTGCTTATTTATTATTCATGTCGGCTTGGGACAGTAACAGAAATATGATGTGTTTGATTTATCACTAGCAATTTTCCCATGCTACCATCAATAGGATATTTAGAAACTAGTTTCTTTGGACATTTGGCGTATTTATTGAGGCAATGCCTGGATAAAATAGGGACCTGACGTCTAAAATATCCTTTCACTTGTAGATAAAAAGAGTAATTTCAATTTCTGCAACTTTGTTATTTGAAATATGTCATTATTTGTCAGATTAGGTTTTATCTATTACTATGTAAATGCAGCATTATACGACACCGAAGGATTAGCATGTTTATTTGTGATATTGCATACAGTTATTGATGTGTTTGCAAGATAGATGAGACAATGTCGTATCTTCCTCAAAATCCATGATCCACCTTCTGGCTAGATGTGTTTTGATCAGAGAAAGTTGCTAGCAGCACAATTCTACTTGCTTGTCTTGCATTTTGCAACCAGAAGATCTTTATCCATACATATTTCATTATGAAACTGCATGCATTGTGCATCTTTTTCCATTACCGAATGACTCCCTAGTTGCAAAATGTCTCCTTGAAGTTATTGTTTGAGTGGGTGTAAATCCTTGCCAAACTTCCTTTGCATCTTCCTCTGCAGGTTCCATTCTTTGAGTAGCTAATTCCTTAATGTAAGGACTATGATCTGGCAAATCAATGCTCTTAGTTTGAATGGAAATTGCTTTATCCGTGTTAATGTCAGCCACTAAACAAAGAGAATCAGCTTCATATTGTCATCCACTTCTTGGGCTGCTATAGTGTTAATAAGAATCTTAGTGCCTGATAGAGTACCCGCATCACCATTCCAAATGAAAGTTCTATAAGACCTTATTTTTGCAGCAAGCCCTTCTTGGGTGTCTGATGTTGTCTATAGTATGCTGATCCCCTAATAGTATTATCTACCTTGTCTCAGTTAAGAATTTCCTTTTCTGATCCTGAATTCTGCATGCAAATAGAATTAGTCGAACCAGCAGGAACCTTGATAGAGTGTTCAACCTCTCCTTTTCTGATCCTGAATTCTGCATGCAAATTAGAATTAGTCGAACCAGCAGTTCAACCAGTCCTCCTGACCAGATTGCTGAAAGTGATGTTTTGATCGTGATATTTATGAATGCAATACATTGTTAGACTTATTACACCGTATCACAAGATTTATGAATTTGTCCTTAGCTAACAGGTTTACTGGATGTGGATGATTAGTTGGCGTCTTTCATGCAGCCACTTGTGATTGAGCTTGACAAGAGACATTAGAAGAACCTTTTTCTTTGTTCCCTCCTGTATCTCTAAAACTAGATCCTGGATCCTTTAATCTAAAGTTGGTGATCAAACAAAAATACATCAAGTGATAACTAGAAGAGTGTTGTACTGCAGGATTTCCACAAATCAGCTTTTGGCATAAAACATTCTTTCATCTGACCCAACCTCGAAACAATTTAAGTTTCCTTACACCAAGTATAACACATTCTATGCAACACGTGGGGGGAACCTTGGCAGTAAGCTCATCTATCTCTAAGGGAAAACCTAAAAGCATACAAACTTGTAATCAAAGCAGGTCTAGAAGAGAAATGGTAAGATAACTTGGGTAACCTGACCCAATAGAAGAAAAGATGCTTTATTATCTAGATTAAAATCAGGTGACAATTTAATGGCATACGCATGTTGTTAGATGGTTTTTGTTTGGATTTTCGTTTATTAAGTGTCCTTACTTTTTATTTCCATTGAACTGTAAGGGTGGTTGACCTTGTTCTTGAGAGGCTGGTTCCTTAGCAGTGAAATTGAATAGTTGATTTTGTTCTTACTAATGTTTTCTCTTTCTGGTAAATTATCTGTTGGGAATATAGATGTCCTTCTTCTTTTCTTGTGCTTTTCTTGTTCTAGTTGTTGAAGCCATATTTTTCCTATGGTTGGGGTTTTATTATAGTTTTTTGCATTAGAAACAATATTTCTTCTGATTAATCTTGTTTGTGGAAACATCTTCAGCATTTACGCATGTATTTTTGTTGTACTTTCCAGGATCAATACGTCAGGATATAGATGTCTTTGCTGTGATGTATGCCATTCATTGCCAAAATACATATACAATATTCTGCATGGGTCATCATATGCTAACTAAGTCATGGCTATCTCGAAATGGAATCGTCTTTGAAGTGGTTTACTTGATTATTAGCCAGGGAGTGAATGTTTCCTTCAGATTGGTGACAACAATGAGATTAGAGAATATGCATCTGTACATCGATCTTCACTGCCAAATGAAAGAACGGTCTGTAACAAAACCTTGTGTTCATTCTTGTACAATTCCTCAAAATCTGAAGTGTTATTGCAGTGGATGTACCTATATCTCATAAAAATCTCTTCAACAGATAATTGGTGATAACAATCTTATTATGGGATCTTGTCACATCGCTCATGACTGCAAAGTGGGTAACAACAACATTTTTGCAAATAATACTTTGTTGGCAGGCCATGTTGTTGTGGAGGTGAGTTATAATTTCTTTTCCTGTATTCTTTTTCCTTTAACTGGTATATTCATGGTATTATCTCATTCACAGAATTGATTTATTTGCAGGACTTTACTCATACATCAGGGGCAACTGTCATACATCAGTTTTGTCATATTGGTTCGTTTTCTTTCATTGGTGGTGGCTCAGTGGTAAGGGTTTTACCTCATCTTTTTTCTTTTTTTGCTGCGTCTTTCTCTCTCTTTTTTATTTGAAGCATAAGGGAACTGGTCACTTTGAGTAAAGGTTTAATTACATATACCTTTCCCCAGTGGTATGGCCAAATTAACAGTATCTCCCTTGGAGAATCATTGCTCCAACCTGTTTCTGATTTAACAGCCATTAGGCAGAACTGACAGTTTGTACACAATGACAAGTTTTCTCCATTTTGTTATATACAAAAGCAAACCCTGCCTTTTTACTTGGGGCAAGATGATTCAAAATAAGAACAAAGACCACAGCTGAATAGATTCAAACATCTCTCACGGCATCACTATCTCCATCCTGTCCACCTCCACATTGCCACCATCAAACTCAAGAAACTCACATCATACTTCAGTTCAACATTTTTAATAGCAGAACTCAAGTTTCAAATGATGAAATTAAAGGAACCTCAACCACCTGATAAAATCCATAATTTCCAACATTATCTATTTGACTTCTCCTGATAAATATTTACAAGAATTACTTCTAGTTTACGGTGGTGTATATGTGAATGGCAAAATTTCATTTTATCTGAGCTTGACCTCACGTATCTTGAAGGTTTCACAAGATGTACCGAAGTACACAATGGTCTCTGGTGAACGAGCTGAACTACGTGGATTAAATCTAGAAGGCCTAAGACGTCGTGGGTTTTCAGTTGTGGAGGTTGCTTTATTTTTCTGTTTGTGTTCTGGATATATAATCTGGTCCAGTTATTCTTCTGCTGCAGTTTCCATCAGTGTATTGATGGTTTCTCAAACTTTTAACCTGCTCTTGGCCACTTTTGTCTTCTGTGAAATGACATTTTGTGGAATTTTTCCTCCACGTGCAGCACTGTTGTTGCCTAAGGCTGTAAGAGCTTGGAGGCACTTCAAGTTGCCACAATCTTTTTTATTTCATCTTAGGCGTTACACTAATCTAAACCGAGAATCTTCTACCCTACTTCCATTGAGGTCCAAATTACTTTTCTATGTTTTATTTTGATTTATGACTTGCTTTGTGATTCCTGGTTGATCATCGTGGAGACTGGCATGAATGTCTTATTTACATGATGCTGCATGTTGAGAAACAGTAGACTAAGAACTATCAGTAGGAGATAGGAGATAAAGCACAGAAAACATATTTGTATATTGAGGTGGATACCCCAAAGCAAAGAATGAGCTGGACAAAGTGATGAAACTTTTTGTGTGTGTGCGTGTATTTAAATGGGTGCTTGGTACAATTGAGAAAATAAAAACAAAAAGTCTTACTTCACCTTTCTCAACCAAAAGATTTTTTTTGTTTTTATCATGCTCTTAAATCTAACAGCATGTTGATTGTTTAATTTTCTAATCCAATGACTGACATAGTGACATTACATGTTCTATCCCAGGTAAAGAGCCTCAGAGCAGCTTATAGAAAAATATTTATGCCTGCTGATGGAAACTTCCAGAGCATTGAAGACCGTCTGACTGAATTGGTATTCTATCAACACCAAAAAACTCTTCTCTTTCTTAGACCCTGGAAATTAACTCCCGACATTATTCCCTTAAAATGAATCTTTCAGGAGAAGGATGAGAAGTTGAATGGAGTTCCAGCTGTCTGTTTTTTGTTACAATCCATTCGAGATTCCTTCGCAGAGGAGCGTCGTGGAATTTGCAAGTTTAGGTCCTGGGCTGGATCTTGATATTACATGCTAGATGATTTCTTATTGTCTTTCCAAATTCCACATGTGAATGTAAATGCTTTTGAAGTCCCAGTTTATCTAAAATCATCAGGTTTAAGCAACGGCAAGTAGCCATTTGCATTCTTCATTTTTCATGGACATGCATCTGCCGTACCATTTCTTTTAGCACTATGGACCTGATTCTTGTCCTCCAGCAATTGTTATTTGCAGTCTTGCATGAGAACTCAGACTTGAAATTCTTTGTAGGTGGCAGTCTTGTTCAATTGAATGTTAAACTGTAGCAGCTACTCAACAACCCAGATGATTGGGATTTTTCACATGTTGATATTAGCTGCTTCGAGAAATGAGTTTGAGCAGTATTTAGTGCAGTCATGTATGTACCTTTTACATTTGGCAATTTTGGGTACATCCTGATTAGGTAGATGTTTAATGTTGTAAATGTAGTAGAATAGATCTGTCCTCTGTTGGATCTTCATCTGAAAGTTTTCATACGGTAGGCTTTATGTTTGCAAGTGAAGTGAATGAGAGAGCAATCCTGTATCTTGACATCTTTAGAAAATAAATCCTCTGTTGTTTTGGTGTGCAATTGTTAGTATTTGAGATGTCAAATTGGTTAATATTTAATAATTCATTATTCATATTGTCGTAGGATTATGAGTTTTTAACCATGATTAATCCTCATATTGTTAGTCACAAAGTTTAGGATAAATTACAATGGATTTTTTTGAGGTTTTTGTCATAATCATAGATACTCCCCCGTTGTTGGAAGAATTACACTCTCGTTTTCATAATATTATTGTTTTTATATTTATAAAGTTATGGAAGCAAAAAATACTGTAAATTTTAGCAAAATATATTTTTTAATGTTTTGAAAATCATAAGTTTGAGTTATAGATCTCATTTTTAACAAAAGTGTTCCAAATACAACCTATTCCTTTTGCCATCCTTGTATCGAAATTGAGTGAATGGGGTGGAACACAATTCCCAAAATTAACATGATTCAAATTCATAAATTCAAGTAGTCTTTTGGTTCCTTAAATAATTTAAAAAGTAGGCTTTTTCGGGTTTTATTCTCATTTCGAGTTTTGAGGTAATGACAAACCTAAAAACATATTTATATTTTCTTATCGAAAATATTTTTTTGCAACTATTCTCATTGGATTCTTTACCATTTTTTATATGATATAAATATATCGTTTTTAATTATTAATTTAATATATCACTAAGATAATTTTTCCATACCTACATTGGTTTGAAGTCATTAATAATTTGCAATCAATAAAATTTATAACTAAATTCTTTTATTTTTTGTGGTGAATTGATCAAAATGTCTTTGTGGATTAAAAATTATAATTTTTTTATTTTTTATTGACTAAGTGGATAATTTTTTTTTAAAAAAAATACGGTAAGGACATAATTGACAATTTCATACATTTATCCAAGAATTACATAATTTTATCAAATATCGGGGGTATTTATCATTTTTCAAACAATAAAAAAGTATTCATAATTATGCTAAATTTCAAAAGATGTTGTAACTTACCCATTAATTTAAGTTTAGCAAAGCTATTACATAAACAATTTCATTTTACATCAATAAACAGGATTTTTTTATTATTATTATTACGTAAAGATGAAAAAGGGAGATAAGCTTCAATTTCACAAAAGAAGCAAAAAATGAGAAGAAAGAATATTGAAATAAGGGGGAGTAGCTTAAAAATAAGGGATATTTATAATCACATTCCCAAATATTCGGTCTAATTATACGTAAATTTTCTGTGGTTTGAGAAATTACATCTAAAATCTCTGATATTTGCTTCCATCTAATAAATAAGTCCATTTGTTAGTTAAAATTTATTAAATTTGCTGATATTAATAAAAAAAATTATATTTAACCCCTACTGGCTTATTGTAGGTTAAATAATTTTTTTTATGATCAAATTATTCACATATGTTTTCATGCGTTAATACATGTGAAGAGGTATATTTTTACTGTTATAAGGGTACTTTAGTTCGAAAAAAATTATTTGACATGCAGTAAGTTAATAACAGGTCAATTAAGGATAAATATAAATTTTTATTCATTTTTTTTGTTAATATCAATAAATTTAATAAATTTTGATCAATTAAATAACTCATTTATCAAATAAAAATAAATTCCAAAAATACTAGATGTAATTTTTTAAATTATAAAAATTTATATCTAATTACATCAAAATTCGGGGAGGGGTCGTAATTATCCCTAAATAACATTGAAAACTCCCATTTTCTTCCAAGACAGCAAAATACCGTTTTCGGCCTAAAGTTCCAGCCTCACTTAACGGCCCGTTAGCAATTTAACGGCAGTAAGCACAGACAAACGCTTCATTCCCACACTTTGAACAGAATCAGGTCACTGAACTCCACCAGTCCACAGCCGAGTGGACAAGGCAAAATCCGAAGAACTGTAGGTGCCATTTTACGCTTCTGTTCTCTTTTGTAGACGGGTTTGCAACTGAAAGTAATTCTGATTCTATGTTTTCTTGATGCGTCAAATTGTTGGTTTGCAATTAATTTAGAGCTTAGAAGCATATGGTTATTGTTTTTTGGTTTGGAACAAAGTTTAGTTATTGTGCTGGCTCAATCTGAAGAATTCTTGAATTTTCTAGTGAAACCCTATATGCAATTTTTGTCCAAGTTCAGTGGAAGTTAGTTGCTCCAGTTTTATTAGGTATCCTTTTGAAAGAAAGATATTTGTGGCAGAGTTTTGATTATATGTCTGCTTATGGAGATTGATATTAAATTGCCTTCGGGAAGGACGGGAAGTTAAGCACCGGTGAGTTACATGATGATGATGATAATGATAATGAAAGGAATGTGGCTGATAATGAAATTGTGGGAGGTGGAGATGGAGTTAATGTGAATGTGTTTGACGGTAATAAGAGTGGGATAAGTGGTTACATGCCTCAAAATGGTATGGAATTTGAGACGAAGGAGGACGCCTATTCTTTCTATAGGGAGTATGCACGGTCAGTGGGATTTGGCATCACGATAAAAGCCAGTCGAAGATCAAAGAAATCTGGCAAGTTCATTGATATAAAAATTGCATGTTCTAGATTTGGGAGCAAGCGCCAGTCTAGCACGAGTATTAGTACAAGGTCGTGCCCCAAGACGGATTGCAAAGCAAGCATGCATATCAAGAAAAGGCCGGAGGGGAAGTGGTTTATATACAGTTTTGTGGAGGAGCATAATCATGAAATCAGTCCTGATGACTTCTATAATGCAGTAAGGGGAAGGAAGAATCCAAATCCTAATGCTCTCTGCCAAAAGAAAGGGCTGCAGTTGGTCTTAGATGAGAAAGCTGTCCAGTTATTGCTTGATTATTTCATGCAAATGCAAGCTGAGGCTCCAGGTTTCTACTATGTAATTGATTTTGACAAAGAAGGATGTATGAGAAATGTATTTTGGGTTGATCCCAAAGGTAGACATGATTATGTTCCTTTTAGTGATGTGGTCTTCTTTGATATTCATTACATAAGAAGTGAGTATAACATTCCTTTTGTACCTGTTATTGGGGTGAATCATCATTTTCAATTCATTTTGCTTGGATGTGCCTTGATTGGGGAAGAAACGCAGTCTACTTTTGTTTGGTTGATGCGCTCTTGGCTTAGAGCAGTTGGTGGCTGTAGTCCCAAAGTGGTTATAACCGATAATGACAGGTCACTAACAGAAGCCACACTTGAAGTTTTTCCTGATGCTTCCCATTATTTTTGCCCTTGGCATGTGTTTGGGGGGGTTAGTCCAAATTTAAGTCATAAATTGAGTGGATTTGAAGTTTTCTTGGCAAAACTTAGAAAATGCACTTACCGATCCACGACAGAGGAAGAACTTGAAAAGAGGTGGCAGAAAATGGTCAGAAAATTTGATCTCAGAGATGATAAGTGGATTCAATCTTTGTATGAAGATCGTAGAAAATGGATCCCTACTTACATGAGGGATGTGTTCCTTGGTGGATTTTGTACAGTTGAGCGTTCACAAAGCGTGGCCTCTTTCTTTGACAAGTACTTGCAGAAGGAAACTACAGTTGAGGAGTTCATTGATCAACATAAACTATTTTTGCATGACAGCCGTGAAGAAGAATGTAAAGCAGAGTTTGAAGCTCAGCATGCTCAGCCGATATTAATTTCTTATTCACCTTTCGAGGAGCAAATGTCTAAGCTTTACACTCATACAATATACACCAAGTTTCAAGCTGAAGTTTCAGGAATAGTTGCTTGTATTGTTGGAAAGGAAGGTGAAGATGAGAGAACCATAACATTTAGGGTGGATGATCTTGAAATGAAGCAGAGCTTCAGTGTATCATGGAATAAAGGAAAATCTGACGTATGTTGTTTATGCCATTTGTTTGAATATAGCGGATTTCTCTGTAGACATACTTTATCAGTTCTCCAACTATTAGGCATTTCCACTGTCCCATCTAAATATATTCTCAAGCGATGGACACGAAAAGCAAAAATCAGAGATACAACCCGTCAAGAATCAAATATCATCTTTAGGGTCCAGCGCCTCAATGATCTTTGTAAACTTGCTATTAAACTGGGTGAAGAAGGCTCTTTATCAGGGGAAGCTTATCAGGTTGCATGTCATGCTCTAGAAGAAGCTTTGGAGCATTGTGCGGTCATGAACAATTCAGTGAAGTGTGTCCTAGAGACTAACAAGACTGCTTCTCAAGTTCTTTCAAATGTTGGACAGAAAGAGGATTACAACAACATCATGAAGGCATTAAAAACAAAGAATGTTACGAAGAAGCGAAAGGTTGGTGTTTGTTTTAATATTCTATAGATGCTGCTGCAGCATCTGAAGTAAAATTTCAATGAGGAGGTTTCCTGTCATAATTATTAGTCATTTCCTATTGTAGGTGCAAGCTGAGGCTGAAACATTATCCATTAGAATTCAGGACAGCAGCCAGGATGTGGTTTGTTTCAATTGAATTCTAATTTGTTTTAATATATAGAGGACATGCAGAACTATATTTTTATGCAACTCTATTCATAGGAGCAGTTGAACCAAAGATCACTCAGCCTTCATGACTCTTTCATTTCTCCACAGGACTTGCAAGGGATGGTATGTCAAAGGTATATTTTCTCTGATTGTTTTCAGAAAAACTTACTTTTTGTGGCATGAACCACGTCGAATCTTATGATTTTTAGGAATTAGGCACCAGAATCCCCGTAATCAATGGCTATTATGGCGTACAGCAGGGCAGTCAAGGACCGGTATTGTGCTCTCTGGTTTTTACTTTTAGGCATATTAGTTCAGAGGATTCTTGTACTTGTAATCAAAGTGATTATTCTCAATGGTGTATGTCGACAGGGGAATTTGAATTCTCTCTCTTCTCTGCAAGATTACTACAGCGATCAACCACTTGTGCAGGGTGTTCTGGTATAGTGATTCCTATCATTTTGAACTTTGTTATCTTCAAGATTTTACCATAAAATGAACCATAGTATGTAATATCCTTGTTCTCATGTGCCGTTTATCGGTTTATGGAAGCTAAACTCTTTTAGGCAACTATCTTTTCTTTTCCATTTTAGGGTAATATGAATGCAGTTTCAGCACGTGTGAACAATCATACCACCCAACAGAATCTGCAGGGACTGGTACATGATATAGTCCAGATAGATCCTTGCTTAACCTTACTGAATTATTATGTATGATCACTATTTTCCCGGAATTGTAATTTGCAGTTGCAGGGTCAGTTTAGTTTCAGGGCATCGCCCTTGGAAGGCTGTTTTCAACTGAGGGATGGCTTGCACAATGTAGTTTGTATATTGAAGCATTTCTAATGTTTCTGTTTTCATTTGCATTATAAGATTTCAAATTTGACTTTTGTTTTTTACTGCAGGAAACTTCAGTCAGTACGGCGTCAAAACACTTGCGTGATTAGCATCTTGCTATGTCTGGTGATCTGCTGTGATTAGCATCTTGCTATGTCTGGTGATCTGCTCCTCCAGTTCAGTAGAATGGTAATTTTGCATGTGATAATTTGCTTTCCTAACACTGAGTTCTTTAATCATTTGCACTTGAAGTTTTATAATTTTTCTGTTAACAAGGTACTGCTGCTTTTTAAAATGTTACGTAATTTTTCTTTGTACCCATGAACTCGGCCTCTTCATCTTTCTTTTTGTCGAATGGTAGGAGGAAATTTTTAGTTGTGGAGATCATATGAACTGGAACTTGGAACCTTTTTGTAGCTTTTGAAGAACCGAGTATTCACTGGAGTAGGAATTCATCTAATCATGAGTGATTACTATTGCTGCATTCTTTTAAGGTTTACTTTAGGGTAGGGTTAATTACATTCGGACACCATTGAAATAGCATAGTTATTCTTTGCCCTCTCGAACTTTAGAAATTGCATTTATTCCCCTTTGATAATTTTCTGTTTACAAAAATCCAAACGAAGGTGGTGGAATTCCCATTTTGCTCTTGGTTTAAAAAAAATAGTCAATTAATAAGTTTATTGATTGATCTTTTTGCCTCTTTACATATTCCTACTGATTATATTCTAGGAGGGGCGAATTTGTTATTTTGTATAGTTGGGGTGTTTTTTTTGGTGCTTTTTTGTTTGACTATTTTGCTATAACGTTTGAAGGATTTTATCATGAAAATATGTATGTTAATTTTTATGGATAGAAAGAATATACATTTCTTGGCTTTATTGCTTTCTTTATTGTCATGTTTTATCAAGTGTTCATATAATTAATTTGATGTAGAGATTAATTAATGCAATCAATGAAATAGTTCCTATTGTTGTGATTACTATAGTACGTTCGTTGCTTGAAAACAATCATATTACTTGGCTGAGCATGATAATTACTAGTATGATTAAGTTTATTGCTAAACTTGTTGGGCAGCAGTAGAAACCCTGCGTGTTTGTTGTTGTCCAAGGAATTATGACAGTCAGTTTTTTCCCCCACTGAACTGATATTTCTTGTTACAACGCCAAGGGGCATTTGGATCACCTTGATTATACGTAAATATAACGGGATACTATTGTCCCTTTTCCCATTTCCGTTTAGGGCAATATCATCTACTGGTGCCTTCCGTCACAAGCACATTATAGTTAACCTAAAGACTTAAGGTATGACGAAACACAAGACAGTTTTTATGTTCCGATGGATAATGAGTAGATATCCAATTAATCTCACGGGTTTGGAAGTGTCTAAGAGACGCGACAACTTGTTAGAGAAACATGAATGATAACGTAAAAGAATAGCCATTTTCATTTGATGACTGTAAGGATGAAGTACTATTGATTTTGGATTAAACAATCGAGTTGTTACTTAAGAACTTATTGTTTTAACTTAGAATCATCTGAAATATTGCCTATAACATCAGTCCCATCGCCATTCAAAATAGTGATGCTCCACGATGAACTCATTGAATTTCTGGCTGAAGAACTTTTGCCTATGCAGAAGAAGAGGAGGTGGTAGCTGAGTAACTTTGTCGAGTAAGCACTTCTAAAATGCCTATTGGCTTCTTGTAAGACGCCGCTCTCTCTGGTGAACTGGAACTGGGCGCTCACGTTCTTGATGGGTTCTGCTTGGTATGTTCCAAAATGCGAGCTTATGCATAATTCACGATCGAGATGCATCCAATTTGCATTCTTGTCGGGTCAAGAGAAAACATCAAGAAAGAAGTGGCCATACTCGGTACGCTCTCGTTACTTTCTATGGTCATTGTTGTGAATATTATGTTAGCGTAGAGTGAGACGTTGATGGACATCGACTGAGATTGCCTCTGCTGATCAAGATTCAAGTCTGGTAGTATTTCTTATGTATATGTTAAGTTGTAAGTGTTGTAAGTATCATAGTCAAATGTAAACACAGAGTTATTAATTGTTTCTAGTTGAGCATTCATATTTAAACGTACATTTAAAAATTTTTTCAGACAAGCTCTTCGTACCGACACTTCCATTCTTGAATACGATGTTCTTTTTACCTTAGTCGTGCAAGACATCGATTTTCTGAGGCAGATTTTTACATTTCTGCTAAAAGTTTCAGCTTCTTGCTTCTAATTCTATACCATCTCAGCAATTTTGTTCTTCATTTCTCCTTCATCAATTTTCTTTTTCACTTTTAATTTTTATTTTCAACCTCAGCTTTCTCCACAATTTCTTGTAAACGCTTTCTCTCTAGAATTAGAGCAATAGGGATATGAAAATTTTAAAAAGTGAATACAACACGGCTATACATAATATATATTTTATTATATGTATATATATCATAAAACTAAAATATGCAATATGACAAATACCAAAGTATATAATGCCATGAAGAAAATATTGAAATTGAACAATAAGATGAACCATAAAGTATCTTTTCTTATATCTAGGCTTCAAAAATATGCATAATCATATTTATTTTTAAAAGTAAGTAACTATTCATCCTCAATCAGTACGACCATCTCCAGATTCTTCAAATAAAAGCGGAATGAAAGGGAGAAGCGAAAGAGATATTGAAGAAAATAGCAATTGGTCGTATAAACATGAGGGATTTTGTACGTCTACGTCTGGTGTGGCATGCATGGATCTCATAATTAGATCTCAGCGCATACTTCACTTATTTTTATTTTTTTTTTTAAAAAGTAAACTACGATGAGTATTCATGATATTTGTCATAATTATAAATATTTTTTTATTATTTAAAAAAATATAAATACTCTCTAATTATTGATCATCTAACAAATACTCTCTCATGATAGCCAATTGAAGGAAGTATTTGTTAAACGACTATTAATTTTAGAAGCAGTATTTTAAATTTGTAATTATAATAAACCTGATAAGATTAATGATATTATAACGTATTATTATCGACTTATTTTAATGTATATTATAACTGTGTTACGTCAACCAAAAAACACTATGATGTAAATGTTAAAAGTGCAATATGTTTACATTGTTTAAGCTACCAGACTAAGTTTTAATGTATCTCCATTTTTGTCAGACACCCACTTTGAGAACACTTTTCATCAATTAAATCTTAATATTATTCCAACCACACTATTACTATGTGATTGAATATTAACAAAAAAACTAAATTGGAAACAAAAAGAGATAATAACTAGAAGCTAGGTACACAAGAACGTATCAATTGATATGAACACTCATGTCATAGGATGTATTCAAGGATATTTTAGAATGAAGAGCTCATATGTACATTTATTTATGAAACAATTTAGATGTATTAATATAAAATCGATATTGTGACTTGGTAATATAACTAAATTATCTACTCTTATAAAAACGGGTGGAAATATATCTCCTCACATGCTTAAATATGAATCTTCGTATGTGAGGGGTATTATAAATTTTTTTAATGATAATTAATAGTATATGAGCATACTCTTACCTAATTATAGTAATACCTATGATTATTCTTTATCTATCACAACATTATATCATGAATGATCACAAAAGTATCGATGTGGTATAGAAATATATATGAGGAATGACTTGGTCTCACAATCTTATTATTTACTTTGTGAGTGAGAGTAGCTGATATCCAATAAATTCAGTGAATTATTTAAACCACTTATTATAATCCACATATAATGGAGCTACTTAGATTTGTGATATACGACTCAATGTAGAGAGCATATACACTCTCAGGAGAGAGATGTGTTCGTAGTATGTACTTTTTGAGTATTATATACATATACTAAAGATCTATGATATAACAATTTTAAATATTATAGGACCATATTGTAAGCCACGAGGAACTACTCACTAAACTCGGATGAGAAGTAGCATGCTGTATTTTGTATTCATGTGGATAGGTATATGTTAATATGCTTATTACACTATAATCTCATCTAATACTATTAGCCAAAAAAAAGTCGCACAGGGCCATATGTGTAGATAGCTTTTATTATAGTGATGTATTTGACTAAACACATAGTCCAGAATTTTTAGCATCACATCATAGTAGAAAACATCCACCTCAACATATAGAGGAGAAAAATTAACCTAATATGTTCTGAATGTATCATGACTTAATAAATTATCGTATTTAGTTGGAGCTGTAAATCACAATAAGCATTATATAATCATAAGACATTATTTGATGCGCGATACTTTGTAACTACGACCACCGGAGATATCCAAGTGGATGCTCTTTGCAGCACACCATATGGTTATTAAATCTTGGGATAAAATGATGTAATGGGCTAGAAATGAGATGTTCAGTCATGTATATAATCAGCATAACATCATTTTTGTGCGCCACATCGCAATCAAGAGTGTCTGTAAACGCATGCTTCACTCGAGGTACTAAAAGATAAATTAGTATCCTTCTTTAGATATAATTATGCATTTGGTGGGTTAGCATTTTTGTAGGAGAGTGACATTGTGAGTTTTTGTATTGAGATTGATGGATATGATTAACCCGTACTGTGCACAATCAAATTTTATTATGTATGTTGAGACCAGATGTATATGGAAATTTTTAATTCAATAAACGCGTATACTATAAAATGCAACAACCCCACATAGTCATTAGTGTATGATATTATCTCTGACACAAAGTGGATGTAATATCTAACTCTGACACTTTCTGATTAGCTGTCACTCAATACTATAATTTATATATATTAGGGAAAAGAAACACTTACCTGGAGAATAATTACATAACATCACTTTAATAAATCTACTTATACATTAATATCTTCGTGCCGTAACAAATAATTGTCGATTAAAGTCATAAAAACTCAATATTAGTTTAATATAAAAATAATAATTCTGAAGGTCTGTCTGTATAAAGACACGTCATAAATCTTCAAATATTGCAATCCATATATGGTTAAAATTGAGTATATGTCTATTTATGCACATATTTTACAATTTTATTTTAATATTTGTTAAAAGGACTCACTATTAAGTATAAGCTTAAATAATTATAAAAGTATGTGATTAAAAACTTAATAATTCTAGACAATAGATATATACACTGAGAGAGAATTTTATTTTATTATAATATTGAAAACCATATATATATTTTCTTCAAATTAAATAGCATGAATACATATGTATCTTTTGAGTAGAGTGTTCTTAATTGGGGATAATAGAGCAATAAATATTAGACCTATCTATCAGAGAGGAATTCTCCTTAGAGTAATAAAATCTCGCATCCCAAAATCTTTTTGCATAAATTGTAAATTCCTACGTGAGAAATTAATTGGATGTTTAATGTTTTGAATTTTAAATAATTATTATAATTGTAAATCTTGGACGTGACTCAATATAAGTTTATTAGTTAGCTTTAAATTCATCATCGGGTATTATTTTCATTGAGCTATATATTTATTTATATTTGTCTTATAATTATGTTTTGTCGAGAGTAATAATAGGACTAATTAACTATTACATGTAATTCATGTTTGTGTGTTGGAAAATGTGTGAGTGTGATATAAATAGTCATATATGATTGAAGCATCTTCGAATTCATATACACACTCGAAAAAACCCACCTAGTCCATAAATAGAATATGTGTTTTTAGCACATATAAATATATTATTATAAAATAGTTAATACCACTTTGTAATTTTTATTTAGAATATTCTATATACTATTATATAGTTCTTCTATCGAATAATATGCTTATTGAATTCTATTATATATATTCAGATGCTATAATATATAGATAATATTTTTGTATTGACTATAGATTAAAATCAACAATACTTCTATGAAATATAAGATATAGTCACGTATCGATACTACCTCTAATAGACGGTGAATGAGAGACGGTGTGTATTCGCTCTATTGTACCTTGAATTTTCATCGTACATAAGATCCATATAGATATAGATTGTTGGTATCTTATGGTGTAAGTTTAATTATGCATCATATAATATATATGTATCCACAAAGAGAGACTGAGAGTAAGAAGATAAAATAATTGAACCTTCCCACAATCTCACAAGGAAATTCGTGTATATATATTGATTCCACACTTATTATTCTCTTCATATGAGAGTATATTTATTATAAATCCTTATTTTTAATTCTATCGATTATTGACCGTATTATTGTGAGATTACTCTTTTGATTTGTTAATATATGATATTTGAGTCCACAAGAAATAATGAAAATAAGTATAACTAAGCAAGTTAATTGAGAATTTCTTTTAATTTCACTAACTTCAGAAGCTAAATTATATATATTAGAATTTAGAATTTATCATTCTATTCATAATCCAAAAAATGTGATTTTTTATGTCCTATCTATCAAATCTAAATTGTAAAAAAGTTAATGATCGTGATAGTATAAAGTGTGAAAATAGATATGAGATAGTACTCTTTCATGTCTACCTATATAAGTACACACGAAAGTAAATAATAAAAAGACTATCTCAAGAAGCCACTATATAAGGTTACTATATGATATCTCTTCTCCATTTTATTTGTTAAGTAAAATTTTGTATTTAAACTCCCATCTTTATTTTTAAATTTATATACTCATATATTTCATTGTCCTGTTTTTAGTTATATTTTTTGTGAGTGATATAAATACATGGGATATACACATGGAGTGTAAAATTGGAAGGGGAGAGAATAACAGCCGCGGTAATTATTCTCTCACAATGATACACTCATAAAATATGATCGTATAATAACGCCATTAAACACGAGAATATTTAAATAATTAGAATGAAACATAGATTCATATATTTCGAACACGTTGTTAGATTTAAGTCTATTGTATTTCTTCAACTATACAATATTTAATAAGAAATATTTTATCTTATAATATGTTTTATATTCTTATTTACTACTATTATCAATCATAAAATTATAAAGAGATATGTGACAAACTATACTTGCAAAAATTAATTATTATAAATTTGCACTATAGTAAATTTAAACAAGTATATATATCCGAACTCCACACCTACAAATATATACATAATAATATAACAAAATCAGAATTGTTATTATCTCTATCCAACGAATATGAATTTGTCTTACAGGTCCTCTATATTCACTCATGAGAAGTACTCATATTATTATACTATGACCGTAGAAGTCCGATTTAATAACTCACCTATATGAGGCGTGAGTAGAAGGTTATGTACTCATAATCAATATACTACTTCGACGTAACAACTATAATAATGGTTCACTTTAAATTTTAAACAACGAGTTCCTCTACAATATATATTAAGACTATTATATATATTATGAGATCAAGCCGAAGTACTACGATTCAGGATTATTTTGAATGATTATCCTAATCAATATAAGTCACCAATGTGCTGATATTATAAATTATAATAATCTGTTACCCATCTGTATTATCTTTTTATAAAAATTTAACTTCTCGCATTATATCGTCTCTCTTGATGTTCCATGTCGACCATCATGCATGTCTTTGTCTAAAACAAACTCCTCAATCATAAGGTAACTAGAGATTTGTATTGCAGCACATTCTATAAGCTCAGTTCCTCTCCAATGTCGTGAAGACATATATATGAGAGAAAGCCCTACACGGTCAATTTCCTTAGCTACTCTCTTTCTATTCCGGACTTGGACCATAGTTCTTCACACTTGTCGCAATTGCAGAGTTTGAGAGAGATTATTTGAGCTCTAATATATATTTTCACATAAGTTCTCAAGTTATTCTCATTCTATCAGCCAAAATCTTTACATAACATGGATTTGTGAGAAACATTACTCTAGTTTGATGTGTAGACTTGTTTGTGTAGATATACAGATTTGAGTCCCCACATTTACCGAACATATTTAAATATACGCGAATATCTTTGTCATAATGTATAGTATTTCTTTGTTGCTCACACAATTGTACTCTAATAAAAAATTACCTTTTGTCACGCTGTCATAGGTCTCTCTGACGCTTATCTATTTGTGTAAGAGATAGAGAGAGAGAGTGTGTTTTGATTATTTGTGCTGTTCTCTAATGAGTAGAGTTATCTTAGCTCCACGGGTCTCGTAGTTATAACATTACTATCATATAGACGCACAGAAACATCAGAAGCTTTCATTATTCCAATATCAATGCTATAACGCTCACGACGGTAGGATAGTTCTGAAATCTCACTATTATTTCTACTTTGAATATCATTTGGTTATTATGGAGTTGTACGCATCCTTACACATACACTTCACGTCTTGGTGTCTTGCTAATCTAGTAAACTACACACAGACACTACTCACAGTACGTGAGGTGAAACACAAGTAGATTGGATTTATTATAAAGCCGAGAGTAGAGCAAGAACTCTTATGAAAAAACTTTACCTGTATATTTGAGCTCCATGGCTTCTACATTTTTGTATCGTTCTTGTGCATGTTATCGGTATTAAAGGTAAATTGATAAGAATCTTATGGATAGAATTTCTTTAGGAAGATATGGTTCAGCAGTAGATGAACACAATTGTAAGTTTCTTACTCGGAGAGAGATAGTTATATTTGAGGTATGATAGGGATATTTCTGTAAAAACGAAGTAAATTTTCAAGTGTGGAGAACATTGATACCTAACACACTATGGTTTCAGGTAAAGTATAGAGAGGCTCCATCTATAATGTTCGGATAATGATATGCGCATCACATTCTAATTATACCTAAGTAAAAGCTTTGCAATATACTACCTTATCATGCAAGGCGAGTATGGCACCATAAAGATACAGGTCTCTTGAGACTCTCAACTATGACGAGGCGGACTGCGTGAGACGAGCAGATCAGAGAAGTACTAGGAGAGTACTCTAAACAATATTTGTGTTGTAACAACACCTTGCAATTACCATACGTCATTTCTGCTCTGAGAGCCCCTTCAATTCCCCATGAAGAAAGTTTCAAAGCTTGGACTGCTTGTCCTCTGCCCCACCCCTATCGTCCCCGTCTCCATCCTCATCCTTGTCACCGTTTATTCCCATCCATGAACATCCCAATAAGGCGTCCATCGGTTATCTCTCAGACGGCCCTTTAGGCCCCCGAGCTCCCGAGAAAAAGAAAGGTATGCCCCTTTATGGAACTATATATATATATATGTAATCTTGTTGTTCACATCGAATTATTGCTCCTATTTCTGAAAACCGGTATTCGGTTCTTGGAATCTGTCGTATGTCGAAAATACTAAGTGGGATTAGTCCATGGGTGTATGTGTTTCATTGATCACTCTTTTAGAGCACATATCATTCTTGTAACGGGACTAGCTCGAGTAGTTTGATATTTTTATGATTCGTTAGGAGTTCCATGGACGGAACAGGAGCACCGCACGTTCCTAATTGGGCTCGAGAAGCTAGGGAAAGGGGATTGGAGAGGCATTTCAAGAAACTTCGTGACCACCAGGACTCCAACTCAAGTTGCTAGCCATGCACAGAAGTATTTCCTCCGACAGGCCTGCATTCATAAGAAGAAACGACGTTCCAGCCTCTTTGACATGGTAGAAACGATCAAAATTAGCCCTAATGTTAGTCCAGTTTCAACGTTTTCTTGTCTTTTTACCTTAAAATTTGGAGGTAACTAACTTTTCTTGGCTACACCTAACATGTAAACAGGTTGGTAGCACTGATCATCACAGTGCTGGTTCAAGAACAGTTTCGACAGACCCGAAGGGAGATGTTCGTATAGATCTGAATTCGTTCGATGATATTGAGGATGACAGGAAACCGAACGGCCAAGAATGCGGTGATCACTTCATTTGGCCTAATCCCAACTCTCCAAATGCAGCACCTGAATTGGAACTAACACTTTCATCATCATCAGCTCCTCCTACGACAACAATGGGGAAACATGAATCCTCTTCATCTACTTCCCGTCTAATAATGGGGCCTATTAGTGTCACCTGACCGTCAGACCGTCATGAATTTCAATCATCAACTGCTCGGAGATCTTGATGTGATGTTAATGTAATAAATCTGTTAATTTTGTACAACAAGGTACTAATGTAGTATTCTGCTGTCGTTTTTACATGTATTGATCGATAATGGTAACTTGAATTGCTAATCTTAATTTGAGTTATAAATCAGATGTATTGATTATTTAGATTCGGACATGTCATGTATTAGACTGACGAGAGACAACATATATATACAGTTGAAACTTTAATTAATTGCCTTTAGTTTTTCTTTCAGTATAGGCAACTGTCGATCGAACCTAAAATTTTATCTGACTGAAGCTACTTATCAGTCTAAAATGGGGAAAATATTTTTTAGTTCCATAAAATAAAGACAAAAGATTTGTTTTAATGCCGCAACTATGACAAGTGCCGCTTTTAGTCCCATAAAACTCATAATCACGTACTTTTAGTCGCAAAAGGTCACGTGCGTTGTGGTTTTGGGACTAAAAAGACATTGTAATTTTGGGACTAAAAAATCACATTTTTTTTGGACTAAAAAAGATGTGATTTTGAGTTTTGTGGAACTAAAAGCGTCACCTACCATAGTTGTGGTATCAAAACAAATTCTACTCTCATTTTATGGGATTAAAAAAATATTTTGCTGGTCTAAAATTCTTTTCAAAGTCAATATTTGATCAACTTTCATATTGTAATAATACCTAAAGTGTAAAAAGATATATTTTAAATTTTTATAGAAAGAGCAATGTACATTTCACGCCAGAATGAATTGATTGAGTAATTTCTATGAATAATAACTGTAATAATAATAACAATAATAAAAATAACATGGTCAAAGGTTGTGCGAAATGGAAGATGGGAGGTAAGTTGGTCGAAAGATAAGACTCTTTGGGCATTCGAAAAAGTACATAAAAATTGGGTCAAGTTTGAGACTCCAAGATGGATGAATGCCAACTTAGCATAACTTCCAAAATTTAAATAACGAAAAGATACCACCATAACAAGAAATATGACTTTTTGTTATAATTATTTATGATTAAAAAGATAAAAATCATAATAAATACTAATTAATTATGGCTCAACAATGGTGATTAGTTATTGTTTATGCAATTGGTGCCAAAAGATTACACTACAAACAAATTGATTATTCCATATGTTATAAAATACTACAATTTTAAAATCATTGTAAATCAATACTATCGATCACGGTCGCATAAAACCAAATACGAAAGTTTAAATTTTGACCACAGTTAATTAACATTCACTGTCGTCTGTCGTTTTATCTATGGTAAGAATATTTCAGATGTATTTTGTAGTTCACAATTATTGTGACCGTTTTTATACTTTAGTATCTAAATTTTTTTTGTGTCAACTTGCCATCTCAACTTAACGAAATTTTTACACTGTCATTTAAATTATTTTTCATCAAATTTTTATCGAAAAACATCATATCCAGTGCACATGTAATATTTACGGGTTATATGATGTGATACTTTCATATATGCACAAAATTTGATGTTTTTCTGGTAGAAAATCAATAGAAAGATGGTCATATATGAAAAAGTGCAAATTTCGCAAAGTTGATATGGTAAGTTGACACAGAAAAAAATTTAGATGCCAAAGTGTAAAAACGACTATAGTTCGGATGACAAAATATAATTTACCCTAATTAGTATCCGTCATGATTTTTAGCTTTTAACCATAGTAATTAACATTGGGTTAAAAGCTATATTTCTTCTAGTGTTAGCTAAACTGAAAATTATGACAAATATTTTGGCAATAGGTGAAATCATTGCGAATATTGATTAACTGCGCTCAAAATTTGAGTTTTCACATAGATTTTATATGACCATGGTAGATAACATTGATTTGTCATGATTGTTAAGCCATAATAATTTAAAACAGATAGTGGATTTTTTTCTATCTTTTGTTGAACTTTTTTCATGGCTCGATAGAGAATTTGATAAGCCAATGATTTTTTCCCGTGTTTCAGAATACGGCTCGTCTCGCTGTGACCTTCTCGTGAATTCTCAAAACTTCTGTCGCTCCAATAACTCATCCTTCTATAGTGCATCAATAGTTGTACTAATGGTTAAGATTAAATGTTGTAGCATATACAACGTGAGTTTTAATCCCTCCTAAGTGTTTTGGAGGGGTTAAATATATGTTCTAACTTTTGTATTGATTTATACATAGTTATACTTTGATTCTTGACAATAATAAATTAACTATATATGTATAAGAACAGTGGCCAACACATAAGGAGTAGGTGAAACCCTCTTTGACGCGTTAGTCAGGTGCCACCTCGACTTTCTCATTTCTATAACTCAATAATAATAATAATAATAATAATAATAATAATAATGAACAATCAATGAATCATACATAATGCTAAATTCTGCACTTGAATTCTTGATTTGGTCACCATTTTTGACTTTTAATTCTAAGTATATGGATTCACAAATATTCCAAATTAGGGCTAACTTTCTACATTCCCATTTGATGATCCTAGAAATTACACAAGTTGAAAGAGGGTCTTATCAATCAAGAAACTGGAATTCAAGGGACTAGACATATAAGGCGAGTTGGGAAATTTCATACCACCTATTTCGGGCACAGCCAAAGTGCATATGCCAATGGTTGACTTTGTATTAAAAGATGTCAAAATTAATAAATAATGAAATTATCATACGTATGTAATTTTACAAATTGCTAAATAAATTATATATCATTTAACTTTGATCAAATTTTCATTTTTTTTTCTTATAAATATTTCATTTATTAATACTTTTTCTATGACGAACACATTATTACAATCAAATATGCAAATATTTTTTAAAAAATTCTACATAAACATCGGGTATGTCCCACTGCTAATTCTGAACAAAGGGTTCACGACTTTACATTTACCCTTTGGATAAAATATTGTGTAAAATGTAAAATGTCATCTTAATCCGCATTCCTCGTATTCCTATCCACATATTCAGGGGCACTTAGGAGATATGTCATGACAGCTTACATAATTAATTCTTACAGTCTTTGCCATTGATAGTGAATAAATTGACGATGTGATTTGATTCCACGTCAGTGGAAATTTTATTTTAATAGAATTTATCCAAATTAACAACAAGATTGAAGGATGTTAGTGAATTAGTATATATATGTTTGTGATTGTGGAAAAATGCCAAAAGAGTACGTTCATTCATGAAAGGCATATTGGACGCAAAAAGTTGAATAATGCACATTACAATGTACCATGCAGATATAGACAATATGGCTTGGCATCATTGTCTTGAATACTATGGACCACCACTATCACCAAAATTTTGTCCCGAATCTTTCTATTTTAGTCCCCTAAAATTTAGATTTCGTATATTTTTAGTCCTATTGTTTGCAGGATTATTGAGAATAGTATTACGTCCAGCTTTCCTACCAACTTCCCATTTAGGAATTTGACGGAAATAATCACTGTTGTTTCTCTCCATTCTGAAAATATAAATATCACGTGACTAGCACGTGTTTTTTTCTTTTTTTGATCAATTTCCTAACCTAGGTTGGCATGATGACTGGAAATGAGACTTTTAGCAAGTTATGGGACTAATTTTGATACGTTCGTAAGAAATAGATTGAAAATGTACTGACCTAATTAAATAATGGGATGAAAAGTGCAATTTCTCCATTTATTTATTTTTTCAAAGACTTGTAGTTTTCATAGCTACAGGTGGAGCGACGGAAAATTGTTATTTTTTTCTTTGTCGTGATATTTATAATATTGGGTCATGTAAATAAATTTTATTGGACCCATATATTGTCTTGTTTGTAAGATAATATATTAACGGCTATGATACTTTTTGGGCTCCCAAATATTGAAATAATTAGCTAAAATTTTTCATTATCGTAGTCCAATTTGTATCTTTCACACTCAAAACAAGGACTAGTTAAAGATAACAGATCATTTTAAAGAGAGTGGTTGCTTACATTTCCATCGCAAATATAATCACACATAATATTTGTTATGTGATTGATCATTTTTGTTGAATTATATATCAATCATATAATATTTGTATTACACTTGTCATATGATTAACTTAAGTATAAATTACAATGGGCTCGTCATGAACGAGTATTTGTTAGACGATCGTTCTTTTAATTGGGTATTTACAAATTTTAAATAATAATAGAGTATTTATAATTATGATAAATTTTAAAATAATCCATCTTAATTTACCATGAATCTAAATATGTCAGAAACTGGATTTGCAGGATTGTTCCTTCAACATTATGGTCACTAGAAACAAAATGTCATATCCCCTTTTGAGAAACAGTGACTGATAGTTGAAAAAGACTCTTTTTAAAAAAAAAAAAAAAAATTATTATGATGAAATGGAGAGTTGAAAAGGATTTGATGTTTCATATGTTGCATCTCCAACACATATATACTCATTTGTTTATATGTGGTGGATAATAAAACTTTGTACCATTTGGGGCAGTAAAGCTGAACCTACACAGTTGCATGTCTTGTTTTAATCTGTCTGCAGATGCGCCACTTATATATATATATATACCCTACCAATATTTATGTTGAGTTGTATTAAACGATCACTTCATCGAAAAAACTAAATTATTATAAAAGAAAATTATTTAATATCAATATCTTAACTTACGGATAAATTATGCATATAATACATTTATTTTATAAATGAATGGTAATAAAATTCAAATTCAATGCCTCTTATTTAATTTAATATTTTAAAATTCAGCCTAAATTAGCCGATTGGATCGGTTAAACCATCACTTGGCCCTTAAAATGGTCGGGTCCAACCCATAAAATCGGACTAGCATCAAAGTCATTCTATTTTTTTAAAATTGCTCGAACTCGGTTTGAACTAGTGATCTGATTGACTCAGTCTTGAGTCAAGTGAACCGACAAGGTTCATAAACTTTTTTAAAGTTGATGCTGTTTGAAACTAGATCCATGACATTTTATATGAAAAGTGAGAAAAATACCGACAAACCAACACCCATATAATAATTATTGTTTGAATTATATATTAATAAATGAACGAAAAAAATACAATTTTGGTCTAGCTTTTTAAGGGCGGTGGCACTTTTGATCCAGGAGCATTTCAAAATAGTGATTAAGACAAGAATTTTTAAAACAAGTTTCAATTTTAGTCCAATTTACCCTATTTTGATTAAAAATAAATCACGTGCGATGCACGTGATCTATTTAAATTGGTGATTTCACACTTGTCTAACCACCTTGGCTGATTTGGATATTATTTTTTTAAAAAAAATCTTATGTGGCAAGGATGATGTGTAAAAAACACCACATCACCTCTGCCACCTCTCCAATACTTAATTTATATAAATAATATATTCAAAAATAAAATATTTACATATCTGAATATAAAAAAATATTTAAATATTTAAATTGATAAATTAAATTAAAATCATAATATAAAAATTAAATTTTAAATTATAGTTTAGTTTGAATACATTTTAATAAATTATATTATTCAAAATAAAAAATATTTAATTAAAGTTTCAATTATGTATTTATAATAAAAATTTAATACTTTTTTAATTAAAAAATTAAATCAAGTTTCTTAACCCTCATGTAAATATTTTTCTTAATCTATTTTAAAATTCTTTTAATTACTAAAATTAATTTTAAAAAATTACAAAAGAAAAGAATATGGCAGCCGCGACACCACTGCCCCCAATCTGCGCAACAACGTTGCCGTCGTATATATTTTCGATCTTGCCGATCCCTTATCACCCAAATTTAGAACCGGCGACGTGAGTGGAAAGGAAAAGTGGAAGGAGAGGGGAAGTTAATAGGGGAGAGGGAGAAAAAGAACAATAGTTTTCTTTAAATTGTTTGCTATAATTGGAAAGAGAGTAAATCTCAAATGCTTTCCCTTGTTTCGTACGAAGAAAAGATTGAGAAGAAAAGACTAACTTTTATAATTTTATAGAATTACCCTTATCTTCATTTTGTATAAAAATAATAAATAAATTAATATTATACTAATATAATTTTAGTATATAAAAAATTTAAAAATCTTATTAATAAAAATATTCATCAAATAAGAAATATTTTTTTATTAAAAATATCTATCAAATAAGTATTGTTCATTTATTATAAACTATTTAGTTTAAATAAATAAAAATTACTAAGAAGATTATTTACCTCACTGTTGACTTTGATGCAGTAGTTTTTCAGCGATTTTGTTATTTTCTCTTTGACAATTATGTATGGTATTATCAGCAAGAAGAAGAAAAGGAATTGGAGAGAAAGGTATATATATGTATATATATATATATATATATGGGTAATAGAGTAAATAAAAAAAAATTATACTTTTGTTTTTTTGGCCTTATACTGTCACTTTTCCGCACAATTTTGGACAGAAATAAAATTGGACTCCGAATGAATTTCATATATTCTTCACCTCCATCTTCCTCCTAACCAAACATAATATTATTTCTTGTACATCCATTTTTACTTCCACTTCTCTTATTCCTTCATTTTTCACGTCAACCAAACACACTCTAAGGAAAAAATATTTGTTGTGGCTCTTAGCCATAAAAAATGGTTTAGCCATGACAAATAGTTTAGCCAAAACTTACAAAATTAAATCCAAAAAATATCGTGTGATTGTGGTCAATAATTATTTGCTTTCGATATTTATTTTTAATCATAATAATTAATTATAGTTAAATACTATAATTTATAGCGTAATCTTCTCTCTTTCTATTCTTTGAACAAATTAATTAAGGTTTTACTTTTTTTTTTTTTTTTTTTTTTTTTTTTTTTTTGTGGGAAGGGAACATTCCAAATTTCAAAAGACAGCCCTTGTGTCAATTATATGGATTGGACCATTATATAGGACCACAGAGGAGGCTTCATTAGTCTCTTTAAATTTTTGTGACATACATACATACATATAGGAAATTAAAATGAAATGTACCTAAAGTCTTATAAAAGTAGTTTAACTATAAGATCACGAATTCAAATCCACACCAGCATGTACACTTGTTCCACAAGTTTTCCTTTCATTATATTGAGTTTTTCGAACCACAAAAAATGTTGCATACTGTTTAGGGCAAATTACAGTTATTTTCTCGAAGGTTTAACATAATTATGAATGCTCCATCATTTAAATAATTATAAATATCTCTTCAAATGAAAAGTTTGCGGCCCTTAAACGGTGAGATGGATATTTTATTTTAACATTGCTAATATTTTTTTCTTTTGAAAAGAAAAGAAATTTGAAACATAATGTAAAATAATTTGAGAGTGGATAAATTAAATAATCCATAGGGCATTAATGTCCACAAAATATTTTAAAAGATTCTAAAAAAATAAAAAGTTTATGATTATTCACAATTCGAAATGGCATTTTGATCACTTCACTACAAAAATTAAATGAAAACCAATCGGAAGCTAATATAATGAGTTTGTCGTTAGATTAACATTAAAATCACGAGGAACTTGTGATATCCCAAACAACAATATGGTATTTAATTATGTCAATTTTTTTATAAAAGTAATTTACCCTACTATTTATTATTTTCTTTTTGGATAACATAACAGAAATAAAATTTTAGCCAATGAGGCCTTTGCAGAAAATATAGTTGAAGGACATTTTTAGCTTTACAAAAAATTGGTATTGTGGTGTGATTAACCACCATTTGTAAGTATGGATGCCCTTTTCTTTTTATATTAACTAGTTATTGTCGTGCGCGGTTCCCGCGAGGATATAAAAAAAATTTTGTGGGATGATAAGAAAAAATAATTATGAAAAGAACAAATTATAATTATAGAGAATAAATGTGGAGAAGTAAGATGAGAGAGAAATGTGGAGTAGTGGGTAGTTAAGCGGAAAAAAAAATATAATTGTGAGATTATTAAAAAAAATATGAAAATTACTAATTTGACCAAACTTTTTTAAAAAGAAAAAATAAAATAAAGGGTAAATTTGAATATTCAAAAATTGGTACGACAAAAGGTTTTCTTTTATAATAGATAGATATAGATAAAACAAAACAAAAACAAAATTAGAATAGATCTGTAGACACTAGAAAAAAAATTAATATTAACTAGAATATTAGTGGCTATGACTAAAAATCATGGTAAATGACTACTATTAACTACGGTTAAATGAAAACCAATACAAAAAATTAATTTTTTTCACCATGAAAAATTATTTGCCACGGTAAAGAGTTATAACCAAAATATTTGCCATTGTTTTTAGCATGACAAATGTTTTAGCCACCCTCGTAAAACTACGACTAACAACCGCTACGTAGTCATGGTGAATAATTATTTGTAACGACTATTTGTTATTAACCATGTCAATTAATTATAGTTAAATATTATAATTTTTTCTAATGAGACAAATCAAATACGTCTTTACACATATATACTGGCTAAAATATGAAATATATTGAAGAAAAAAAATACATCTTTACACTTTGACATCGCATATTACATTTTCACAAACTAAGACGAGGTATACTTGAGTATCTAATGCGTTTTTGCTCTTTAAAATCGGACAAAATTCACTTTTTGTCCTATAGGATAGAGGATTCAACACTTTTAGTCCTTATTTTATGAGATTTTTAAAATAATTTTAAAATTGAAAAAAAATTGACATATTTAGTTCTTATTTTACAAGATTTTTAAAATATCCCAAAATTGGGAAAAGTCGCGATATTTAATCCCATAAAATTTGTAAAATAGAAGACTAAATATGTAAAAAAAAAATCATTTTTGGGACCATCTTAAAAATCTTATGAAATAGAGGACGACTAAACATACAGAACTAAAAATATAATTTTGTGTTAAATTTGCATGTCATTTTTCAATATAAGACAAGCAGAACAAATTCATGGAGATGATAGAAGTAATTAAATTTGGACGAGTTCTCAAAATTTGGGATCGAACTTATTAAAATTCCTATGGATTTAGGCTCTAAGGTAAAACTCAATAATCCTAACGTGCTGAATTCGTTAAATTTGCTGAACCTGCATTATATTTTTAAAATAAAAAATGTATTGTATTTAGATTTTTTAAATGTGAGTATAAATGTAATATCCAATACTTTTTTTTTACATTATAATATAATAAATTCGAAATGTGAATAATATTTTAATTGCAACTTTCTAAATAGAATTAGGATCCAACAATTATAATCCAAAATCCACTTGAGAAGCTGTTCATAAATCACCGCAATAAAAAAAAAAAAAATCATAATAAATCAATATCATCTATTATGATTCGTTGACTACAATTAATCAGTATCGTCATTATTTTACCTATAATTAAAAATATTTGTTTCATTTACTTGCAGAAACCGGGGTTAACAGTGGTTACACAAAAATAAATAATTAGCATTTATTATAATTTTTTATCTTTAATTATAATAAAAAGGTATAATTCTTACAGTCAAACCTGTTATCATTCTTACATCCAAGGACACCTTTTGGGAGATAGTGACACTCCACAGCCAGGCATGACATTATTACAACATTGCTGCAAAGGATTCAAATTTATATGCACACTGAATTAAAGCATCTAACACGCTGGCACATAAATGTGGGATGGGTTAATATGATGCAATGGAAGCACGTCGATCTACGTACTCTGATCAAGTCTGTCTTGATTAGATCACGAATCTCATCATCTTGAAGATCATTCATACAAAAATTTTCAAGATCATCCATTTGTCATGTTACACCTGACGCTAATTGTTGTACAAATTTACGAATACGTTTTGTTCGTTTTGGTGGATTATTACCAGAGCATCTCACTCGTTTACACACTTCACATTCATAGAGTCTTTGATGAAGTCCCATGAAAAAACACGGAGAGAAGTATAGATAGAGAGAATATTTGAAGAGAGATTTTTTTTTTTGGATAATTACGCTCTTTTTCCTAAAGTTTGGTATAATTATAGGTAGACCCTCATGGTTCACAAAATTACATTTAGCATCCTTGAAGTTTGCTTTCGTCTAACAAATAAGTCTCTTCGTTGGTTAAAATTCATGAAACTTGCTTATGTTAACAAAAAGAAAATCTATATTTACCCCAATTGACTTAGTATTGAGTTATTGCAGGTCAAATAAATCTTTTCATGATAAAATTACCCTCATATATTTCCGCACGTTAGTGCATGTGCGGAGGTATATCTTCACCATTATGAGGATAGTTTAGTCAAGAAAAAGTTATTTTTGACCTACTATAAGTCAGTAATAAGTCAATTGATATTAAATACAAATTTTAACTCGACAAACAGCTAAAATGGGATGCAACTATATTTAATTGTGCACAAGCCAAGGTCCCTATAACTGAACGACAATCATGAAGATCTAAATCTTGATCACATGGAGGATCTGTACAAACAGATAACGACATACGTTTAATTCCACCAAATATCTTAACGGGAATTCAATTCTCTTCTGAAACTTGGGACCAGCTCAAATGTTGTGTAGCTAGAATAAAGTCATCGACAATAATTACAAGTATATTTCGTATAGTACTAGAGTCCCAAGAAATTATTGAATTTCATCATCTTTGTAAAAAATTAGGTAAATTACAACGACATTCATTAAGGTTTATTACGATTACCCCCTTATTGTTTGAAAAATTACCAATATTCCCTGATTTTAATGGTTGTCTAACAATTAGTCCAATCCGTTATATTTTCATCTATTTTGTAGTGAATTGATAAAAATGCCCTTGTAGATTAAAAATTAAAAAAAATTATTTATTTTTTAAATTTTTTTATAATTTTAAAAAATTCCATCCAAACCCATTTAATATTTTTATAAGTTTTAATTTTTTTAAAAAAAATAAAATAATACTATAAGGGCAAAGTTCGGCAATTTCATACATCCATCCAAGCATTATATAATTGTATCAAATATCAAGAAAGTATTTATAATTTTTCAAATAACGAAAAAATATTAATAATTACACTAAATTTCAGGAGAGATCGTCGTAATTTACCCTAAGGTTGCATTTGGATTGAAGAATTTGAAATCATGGATTTCAAATCCATTGGACATGTTTGGATAATTCTAAGTTCAAAGGATTTCAAATCCTTCCATTTTAATTTTAAACTAGTTTTGATGAATATAGATGAATTTCAAATCCCTTTCAATTTGGGTCATTTGAAATTCTATTTTCAAATCTTTTTTTAAATTCAAATCCATCAATCCAAACACACAAAAAAATTGGTAGTGTAAACTGCTGACGCCTTGAAAGGTTACAGCATAAGCTGTTTGTATCAAAAGTGTGATGAAAAAAGCAATGAGAAAGACAAAAAAATGTCCTCTGGAATTGGAGGAAACAAAGGGGCCTCCTTCTCGGCTATTCTACATATTGTCTATATCCCTTCAGATTTCTGCAGACTGCCTGTAAAGAGAAATCCATGCAAGACGACAAAAACATCTTGTCATTGTTGCACAATACGTGTCCAACGATCACCTCATCTAAAAAATTATACTATTACTAAATATTTAATATTTTGAATTTTATAATTATTTTATTTTTTTAAAGGTACTTCTATTTGAAATTCTTTTTTTTCTTTTGGGAGATAATATAAATGAGATTCAAATACAAGACATCTTAATAAATTAATTATTTAGTATTTAATATTTCTAATCAGGGGTTAAACGCAATTTATCGCTCTGTAATATAAATGATGTTTAAAAAAAATCTTCTGGAAACAATTATGAAAAGACGTCTTTGAGTTTCTCAAAATGAATCAAAAAACACCTCCCATGTGTATTGAAAAATATATATTTATTGTATTTACTATCCCGTATATAAAGATAGTGACAAAATAGAGTCCAAAATTTGTTGAGGATATTTTGTATCGAAATTAAATTTTTTTCGTCAATTGCAGGACCCTAGCTACTGAATTTTAGAAAGAGTTCAGAATTTGTTGAGGTGGCCAAATTTAAGATCTTTTGAATTGGGGAAAAAACTAATTGACTTTTTTTTTTTTTTTTACCATCCATCCTCCACATAAGCACTGATATGGAAAATTTTCTTGCCGCATAAGCAATGACATGGAGAAAAAATGGGAAACACTATATATATAACAAAGATCAAATTACATAAAAACATGCTTTGTGTTTATTTTATACTAGCTTTAATGACATGACGTCTTTGCATGCATATAATAAATAAACTTACACTTTTGTAATTGTATTCCAAATTAGAATAAAGTATATAACTCAATATATCAACTTAAAAAAAAAAAAGAAACTAAAGATAAAAAATCAACTTAAATATATTTTGACACAACCAAAATAATAATATAAATACATAAAATTATTAAAAAAATTTAAATGATTTTATAGATAATTATAAATTCTAAAATAAAATTAATATTTTATAAAATATATATTTAAATAAAAAAACTAACCCCCCATCCCCAATCCCCGGCCTTGCCCGCCCCATCATCGTCGCCCCCCAAGAAAAGGGTGATGGCGACTCCTTTCTTCCCGCAGAGGCTCGCCACCAAGCAACTAGGCGATGTCGCCCAATGGTGCTTGAGCGTTGCCCCCCTTTGCTCGAGGCGGTGGTGCCCCTCTTTTATGAGGACGGAGGGATGGATAAAATTTTATAATATAATTATTTTATTTTATAATTATATATATAGTTATGTACAATTTTTTGGTCAAGTAAATGCTTAGAGTGGCAAAAAAAATTTAAAACATACACAATTAATTAGCAAAATTCCCAATTTAGAAAACTTTAGGTTTGTCCACTCAACAAATTCTGGCCAATTTTTTAAAATTTAGTAGTCGGAGTTCTGACTTCTTAACTGCTTTTTTCAACTCCGTCTGTAAATTTCTTCAAGATATGTGGCAATACTTCTCAAATTTTGGTTTAATTCAATTAGGATTTCGAAGTAGGGGAGGATTTGCGAGGGAAGTCCTAATTATTATGACCATGTGCATTTCTCGTTTATTTAATAACTACTGTAAGCCTAATAAGACTTAGTTTAGTTGTCGAAATTGAGATTCTATGACAGTAGAGGTTAATTATGGGTTTGAGTCCCATTTTATGCGTGGAATGTTGTTTCTACTTAATAGTAGGTGTACTGTTTATTAAATAGTAGGCGGTGTTTCTATTGTGATGGTAGGTGTTGGTTTGATGATTTAGTGTATTTGATATTATTGATCATAGTATGATTATAGTAATGATTTGTTAAGTATTGATATCCAACATGAATAAATATAATTAATTTATTTCAATTAATAATATAATTCATCGCTCTTACTTAAAAAAAAATAACAACGATGAGGGTCTTAGGACCTAAAGTGTTGATCTTTTAAAAACTTGGTACTTGAGTTGCCAACCTCGTAAAGCTCGGACAAAGAATGCATACCACCTATACTATGGGTTTAAAGTACAATTTTACCAAATTCGCACATTAAGAAAGAAAATGGTCGGAATTGCTAAAAATGTTCAAAAAAAAAAAAAAGTATATTCAATTGAGCTGCTCATGTGTACTTTTTCAGTTATTTTTAACAAATTCCAACTATTTTTTTTTTTTTTTGCAACATGTGAAATTTTTAAAATTACAAAAAAAAAAAAAAATCATACAAGATTAAAATTGTCAATCTCATACTTACAGGGCTAAATAGTAACTTTCCCACTTTTATTCTTCATATAGTAACATTTTAAACTTTTAAAACATCTTATGATGCAGGATCTTATAAGATGTTTCAAATAAACTTAACCGACATCTTCCTAGTCACTATATTCGTGTAGTCACATAGTTATGTTACTAATTGTCTAAAGAATGACAATTTTACATACATTTTTTTTCAAATAATAATTAAAATGGAGTGAATAGCAATTTATCCCCTTGTGATTTGAAATGAGCAAATTACCCGCCCATGAAAATTAAATAGCAATTTACCCCTTTGTGTTTTTCAAAATGAAGCAATTTACCTCCCTGCCCAAGGAGGTAAATTACTTCAATTTTAAAAATATGGAGAGGTAAATTGCTACATTTAAAAAAGAAACCACAAGGGGGTAAATTGCGCGTTTATTTATATAGGAGAGTAATTTGTTCTTTTACAATATCACGGGGGGTAAATTGCATTTTCCCAAATTAAAATGTGATGTGATCGGAATCATTATCACTTAATAAATAATTTAGTATTTTATTATTAACAATATCTTTAATTAATTTAGTGCCATAGGAATAATTTATAAGTGTCAAGTTGTTGATTGGTTCATAATTAATCAATTCAAATGAACATAAAGTTGAGGCTTCAAGGTGAACGATCAAATCTAGGATTCCTTCATTGTATCACACACTAATATTCCAAAATGCGACACCTTTTTTCATTTTTATATTGTAACTAGATTCACAACTTCCTAACTCTATATAGAGGATAAATTACAATGAATTTTTTTTAAATTAATATAATTGTAAATATTTTCTTATTGTTTGGGAATTATCAGTATTCCTCCTGATATTTGATGAAATTATGTCATTCTTGAATAAAGGTTTAAAACTGTCAACTTTGCTCTTGTTGTATTTTTTTTTAAAAAAAAAATAAATTCGACGAGGTAAATGAAAAATTATAAAAATAATTGTCCACTAATTAATTCATAAAAAAATAAATATATATAAAAAATTTATAATCCATAAGGACATTTTAGTTGGTCGCCACAAAAAATGAATGAACATCTATTAGAGACTGACGGATTAGCTAGTTGTTGAACGACCGTTAATGAAGGAAGTGAGCCCATACTAATTAGCCCATGGCCATTAATCCTACTAAGCCTGTAATG